>CM035116.1:82873552-83073279 GCA_020205555.1 Panax stipuleanatus | reverse complement strand
TGTCCCAATTAAATTAAGACATGGAATTACTGTCAAGTCTTATTTTATTTAATTTTATGTATTTCGATCAAAAAATGCACAACTCCAAATAATGCACAACTCACAAATAATGCAAAGTAGAAACTCCTTTCTAATTTTATTCCACATTGGCGAAGGATTCCTGGGTTGTCATTTATCGAATCACATAGAACATATCTTCTTTTACTAGAAGCGATAGATTCTTATTGATCATTCATTATCTCCATATAAAACTTATTACACCCAAGAATAACCTTTGATATACATTTAGGGTCTTAAGGAATAAGTCAAAGTATAATTTATACATAAGAAACTATGATGATCTCAAGTCTGAGGATCATTTGTACTACTATCACATTAGGAATTCTTATTGACAGGCGAGTAAAATTTCATTAGATATTTTTAGCGAGTCACGTTCAATGTACTTATTCTCTAATAAGCACCTACATACTTGCTTTAGTGTCTCCACACAAATGATAATGAGATCAATCATTCTAATCCAATGAGCAAGCAACATATGTACCAATCTATTCAAATTTGCTAATCATTTTTAGTAATCCATCGATTGAGAACTATTTTAGTTTTAAGCTATCTAAGAATTTATATCTCATTAGCATGATCAACTTCATGTTTCTAAAAGCATTGCTTAAAACTATTGGTTATTTACATATTATAAAAATAGCATCATGTAAATAATTAAATGCCTTTAATAAATGAATGCATTTATTAATAAATAAATATGATCGTTTACAAAGTATATGTTTTATCATCATACATGATTGGCTTGTATGCATACTACTTTAGTTGATACGTAGCCGACTGGTAGCAGCTCAAGACAGACAGAAGAAGTATGTGGATCCTCACCGTGAGAAGAGGGAGTTGAAGTCAGTTCGTATGTTTTCTAAAGGGGTATACGCTTTGGGAAGAAGGGGAAGTTGAGTCCAAGGTTTATAGGACCTTTTGAGATTTTAAGGAGAGCAGGAGAGGTAGCTTATGTGATAGCTTTACCTCCAGAGTAGGAGCTATTCATAATGCGTTTCACGTTTAGTATTACGTCCTTATAAATCGGACTATAAGAACATGATAGAATATGAACCGATTCTGGTTGAGAAACATTTAACGTACGAAGAACTTCCCATTCAGATTATTGATAGGAAGGAACAAGTCTTAAGAAATAAGGTAATACCTTCGGTGAAAATAGTATGGAGGAACTACATGCCAAATAAGCAACGTGGGAACTCGAGAGTAAAATGAAGGAAAACTTTCCCCTTTATTTGTTTAACTTGTATTGAGATTTTGGGGACAGAATCCTTCTAAAGGGGGAAGAATGTAACGCCCGAGAAAATCGGATTATTATGTGAATTAAATTTTTATTTGATTATATGAATTAAATGAAATTATATGTTTATTAAAGTGAGTAAACTGTTTAAAGGTCGTTCTATGACCTAGAATGTGCGAATGTGGTTAGGATTTTGGCTGTGTGCTAGAATTAAATGATTTGAATTTCCAAGACGAAAATAAAAGTTTTCGAGATATTTTCGTAAAAACACTATTCATCCTTTCTGCTCGGGAATTATTTTTAATTTACAAGAAACGCGTAATGATAGAATTCTAAGACGAGATGGAATATTCAATAATATTTCAGTTATGGCAAACGAAGTTTTCGCCTTATGACTTAAAACCTAAGGGTTAGGGAAAGTGAAATCTAAGAAAGAAAAGCTTAAGAATAATAACAATGATTATTATACATGAGGAATACGAGTATAATAATAGTTATTATACAAGTATAATACAAAGATTAATACGATGTATAATACGAATATCATACGAAGTATATACAAAGAGAATACGAGAATTATACGATAAGAATACGAATAAGTCTTAATGAACTTTAGCCATTGGACTTAGACAATTGTCAAGCCCAATTGGACCAATGAATGAGGCCCAATGATAAATTATATCAAGGCCTAATGATAAGTTAAATCAAGCCAAAGTTATGCTCGATATGAATTAATTCTAAGCCCGAACTAAGAACCGAACCTATGGGTCGAACCGATGGGTTAACGGGTGGATAAAACCCATAAGGAAACCCATGTGGTCTCCATGGGGGGTACATGGGGGGACATGGCCGGCCACATGGCCAAACTTGCAAGGGAAGCAAGTTTATGGAGGTGTGAATAGTGTGGAGATTTGGCTTAATGACCATTTTTCCCTTAGCCTTGTTTTCTATAAAAGAGAAGCTACTTAGTTCATTTGATGTTTTATAAACATTGAACAACTATATTGAGAGAGAGATAGTGAGAAGAGCATTAACAAGGAATCGAAGGAAGGAAAAGTTAATTAAGCAAGCCCTAAGTCTAGAACGCAAAGAACGAGAAGGTAAACACGTAAACTTGAACTTTCAATTATTTTCGATTAAGTTTTTATAGAAAAGCATGAATTGGTGGAGCATGTCTCTTCCGGAGTAATAAGGATGCCTATTAGTGAACAAAACAATAATAAGTCATGTCTAAGTGAGAATCATAATCGAATAATTAAGCATTAAAACTTAGAGCTTATTGATGGACAAATTCAAAACCATCGCGTATAAGTTAGGTGCAAATTTTTGGTTAAGAACTTAGATGATTAACCACTTGATTGATTCCATTTGGTTTGGCGTAAAAATCTCAAGTAACGAAGTTATAGAGAAATTTTTGAGGAAAGACGTTAATCATCAAAAATCGTAGTTATTAGGATTTTCGGAAACGATAGTGACAAGTCACCGTTTAACTTTGTCGACATTGTGAAAAACTCATGTCCGCGTTGTACCGAATCTTCTCTCTTCTTCCTAAGTCTTTGGTCTTTTACCCTTATTACCTTGTCTGTTTTATGAAGGGTGAAAAGGTTTTTAGGAAAAAGCCAACATGTATCATGTCCGAACAGTTTATAGAGTCATCAGTTGGTAGATTTTAAAATTGTTGTACCAATCACCGAGTTTGTTTGAAAGTAGGCCCAATTGCAAAACACTGTCGAAAACTTGATCTTTAAAACTAAAGTTCTAAGTTCAGGGGCTTGGTTAAGTGGGGGGAAAGGTGTTTAGGCACCCCCCTACTCCCGTGAAAACACTGTATTACATCTTTTTAATATTTCCCTTTGTATTTGTCAATGAGTGTGTGGATGCTGGAAGAAATTGGGCCTACGTTTGATTGATTTGAAAGTATAGACGTGCTCCGTTGAACCTATATACGAAAGGTTTGATTTGATTTGCAAAAGTCCTTTTTAGACAAGATATTAAAATAATGTTTTGAAAAGGTTGGTTTTCAAACCCTTACGCTCAAGTAGGAATTGAAACATGTTGATACTTCCATTTTTTTATCTTTTTAGCCTTTTGGCTCAATTTGAATGGTGATTGTCGGCTGCGAAGCATCCTCGACCACAACATATATACAAATGCCGGTCTTCTCATGGGCATGACAGCCATCAGAGTGACTCTAGCATGATAGACCATTATTTCATTATGTTGAGACCTTAAACCCGGATAAACCGTTTTAAGGTCTTTCGGCTGTATATTTTTACAGAAAAACAGGCAGGGTACATTTGTAATGCGGAGTTTGTCCATCGTATGAATCAGATTCTGATCAGTTTGATCATGAATCCCACGATTCCAAGGCTCACAGAGGGAAGCCAAGAAAACCTACACAGCTCAAATATGCACAGAAAAGGTATATCTACATCTAGACGTCGCAAAAATCAAGGATTCATCAGTCAAATCCTGGCATGCACGTAGCCAAAGCTTCTCGTTCCCACTAGATAACGATCTAAGGGTCGCGAGGTTGCTTTAAAATGAATAAAACTAGAAAGAAAGTTAGATTAAATAAATCTTAGCCATTATAGCTCCCCGGTTCCGGTTGGACCAAATTTGAACCGTTTGAAAGGTAGAAATGGCTAGATTTAAAGAAATCTAGTTCGCCAAATGGATATCAGTGCCAATTCATATCAAATAATATTTAATCACAATGAATAATAATATATATATAATTATATATATACGAAAGTTATAAAGGGCGATGAGTTTGCACTCTCAGACCCATACTGGAATGTAAATATATATATATATATATATATATATATATATATATATATATATATATATATATATATTTATAAAAGTTGTAAAAAGCCACTGAGTAATCAGGCTTGACAAAATGGAAATATATATATATAAAAGCTGTAAAGGGCAACGGATTTCCAATCCTATTCCTGGACTAGAATGGAAATATATATATATATATATATATATATATATATAATAAGCTATAAAAGAGCCATGGAGTGATCCAGTCTTGACAGAATGTAAATATATATATATATATAGAAAAGCTGTATAGGGCGGCGGATATTCAATCCCAGGCCCGGACAGAAATATAAATATATATATATATATATATATATATATATATATATATATTTATAAAAGCTGTAAAAAGGCCACGGATTTCCAATCTAGGGCAAACTGAAATATAAATGTTAATATATACAGTTAGTATATATATATATATATATATATTAAAGCAATAAAAGCCACGAATTTAGAAATCCAGAATAAACGAAGTCATAAAAATTTATATATATACAGTTATATATATAAAAGCAGTAACTGCCACGGATTTGCAATCCGGGCTTGACAGAATTGAAAAGTTAGTATGTGACGCCCCCAAATCCACGTTCCTTCGAAACCTCGGATTCGTTGCAGTCACGATACTACTAACGCCAAACTATTATATCTTTTATTCATTACTAAAAGAATACATATTTACTTATTACAATTTAGAATATAAATTCTATTTATATCCAAGATCTCATCTTTACATCATGTTCGATGTTACTAAAATGCGGAATAATTTAAACTTTTTCAATCCTCCTTGAATAAAATCTTTTATTGATTTCATAACTTGAATCAATTACAACCCTTGAATCAATTATAAAATATGATTCATTATATTTGAGTTATCGTATAACGTTTACAACTCGACTTGATATCCTCTATGTATTAACTAATACATCTTTACAACACAACCTGTATTAAACAGTGTAAACAACTATCAAGTAATACTTCTAGAATCTAAACAGGGTTCAAGCAATAATCTAAATAGTACTTCTTCAATCCGATACTATCTATCTTTATCAATCAAGAAGCACGAAGTCTTTATCGTAAGTCCTTATACTGCAAAAGTGGTTATTTGCAAGAGTGAGCTCGACAGCTCAGCAATTCTAACAGTTTTCATGCATCACATAGCATACAACATTATACTCAGTTCTTGCATTTATAAATAATTTATATTTACTACGCATGTTACTTTTCACATAACAAGTATATCATTAAAGATCAACTTTCAATCTCATTTATATCTCATATACAGTTCATATATAAGTTCACATTATCACAGCATAATATAATGCAACTAACAGTTAATAAATTCTTATGTCAAATAGGAACTGAAAGACTTGCCTGATTCGTAGTTTAACAACTATGACTTAAATGCTTAAGAATCTCTGCACTTTGTGTAATCCTACATAGTAATATTAACCATAGAGATCACACTCATTAGTTATATGTATCCACACATTCTCAATGTAATAATAAAGGTTACATTGTTGTCTAACTTGGTTCTTAGAACCTTGTTTCACTTTCATAACATACTCCTATAATAGCTAGTATAGGTATACTTTTAATATCAACATTCATACACCTTTACTCGACTCGCTATGTGTTCGACACGTATTTAAATCTCATAAATACATGATCTATATTGCTTTCATGTTTCTCAAACCTTATCGAAACCATTACATTCAAATTTTTCTAAGTTTCTCCTTTTAAAATCCTTGTCACATTTTAAACTAGTCATGCAAGGTTATTATGTTTATCATATAGTCATAAACTAGTAGGGGTCAGACCATGATTTGCAGTTTAAGTAATAATACAATTCTACTATAAAATCAAGAACAAACAGACTGCACAAATCCTGAAAACAGGCTGGCGCAGCTGCGCAGGTATTGGCCTTAAGAGTGGCGCAGCTGCACCACTCACTGGTCAAACCAGAAATGACCTTTCATTCTGCTGGATCACCCGAGTTCAATCATTATGATTCAAGTTACTGATATTAATTAATACACATGCTCTATGATTATAATTTCAAGTTCGAAACCTAGCATGCTTATCCTAATCCAATTAAGGAAATATGTCGATAAACTTTAAACAAATCAAGCCCACGTTACTAATGGTCCATTACTAAAGTCATATCAACACATCACGAGGCTAAACAATACTAAGTATGCATGCTCGTGCGTATATCACACATGTATATGTTAATCACTTAGTTTATACTTTAGAAATTTTATTTTCTTGAATATGCGGCATAGGTGAAATCCATGTTTCATCTCATGATGTTTATATTAACATGTCTATAGGTATAATAAAATCCTAATATACATGCTTTCATGATCATAATGTAACTCACACGGTGTTGGATGCTATTACCCTTCACATTCTAAGTTTTCATAAAAATTGCACTAAGTCAACCAAGGTAACTTAGTATATACAGAGTACCTCGTAGCCATGACTCTCATATATTAGAACACATATATAAGTCACATACACGTAGTCAAATAGGTCAGAATCTAAAAGACATAAGTCTTGGTCAAGTTCGCTTCAAAAAGTTCTTTAGTTTCTCTTTGAAATCGTTTGAATCTTGAAATCGCGTATGTTAGTTTATTCAACACTTTAAACGTACATTTCATGTCAATATAGACTATATGATCATGTTCACAAAAATCAGAATGCTCACATGAAATATTTGTGATGAAGTTCACTTTAATCATTTCTAAGTTCATTTCTAATCTAGAAAGCTTTTTGTCAAAAGTGTATGCTATTATGGCCATAAACATTCAGGTTGTATCAAGGGACATGTTTATAGAAGTTATACCAGTTTTCATGCTTGTCTTAAATAATAAGTTATCACATAGCAGGCTGCTGCAGAAAACAGAAAACAGAAAACAAAAGCCAGGACCCTGCGCAGCTGCGCAGCTCCCAGGCATAAACCCGGCGCAGCTGCACCTGTGTCCGGCCAGTCCAGGAATTGTTCTGCTTTGGCAGAAACCAGCCCAAACTCAGAATTTTCTACAGCAAATCGATTCTGAGCAACTATATAATAGTTCTAACATGTATATAACTCATAAAACACTTAACAAACTTATTCTAACTTAATAATTAATCCATTCATGTTAAATTCAAGAATCCAAAACTTAGAACTTTTACAGAATGAAAAACAAAGATGGTAATATACCTCTGCAATTTGGTTTACTGCCACATGGGTTCTATACTGCCTCTAGAATCCTTCTCAATACTCAAACTAATTCGAAGCATTTACACTATATCTTATATGTGGAAAAATTCTCAGCAAATGAAATTGAAGAAGGAGAGCCCCAATATATAGAGGAATGAAAACCCAGTCAATGCTTCCATCCTCCAAATTAAACTAACAGATGAATGAATTGCATAGAAGTTATAGAGTGGTAGGTAATTAGTTGGTGAGTAGTTGTTGGAACTCATCATGAATTCCTCACCCTTGCTCGTCATTTGCTATGGAATGCTGAGTTTGAGAGCAATAGGGAGTAGACTAGCAATTGAGTTATTCACGTGAGAGGGAAATGTGCCTCTCATTATGGGACAATGCACATACTCAGCATTCTAGCAACACACAACACTTAAATTATTATACATATAACATATACTTAGGTTATAATTTGAGTCACAATGTACTTTCAATATATAACTAATATTACAATGTAGCAAGTAGGGATATATATATTTAATTATATAATCCATGTACATCTTATTAATGCCGAATATAATTCTATCGGGTACCATCACAGTGTATTGTCTCCTCTATTAGTAAATTCAATAATTGTTTACAATATATCTATGATATATTATTTTATTGTATACTTAATATACACATTGTCACACCCACATTTCATGTACCTCTTACAACTCAATAAACTTTACTATATAGTTTATATTCATAAATAACATAGTCATATTGCACTTTATATTTCGTTCAATATATAGTTAGTTACTATACGTTATACTTTAATATCGCATGGTTGCACATAGAATTTAATAAATTACTTATCTTATCAATTAATTAATAATAATATTAATTAATCTATTTCTCATAAATCAATGGAATTATAATTTCCATAACAATTAATTAACATTTATATAGTTAATTATCACAATAAATAAATATAAATCTTATTATATTTATAAAAAATATACTTATCATCATGCTATCACTCGCAATAATAATAATTCAACATATTATTATAATAACAATTAATATAGATTAATTGTTTAATTAATAATTCTTCCATCTTCGAATTAATCAATTCATTACCGAATCTATTATCGTGTCACACAAGGCATTTCTCACAAGCTTAATCTCAAGCTTATTATTATTCCCATCACTTACTACTTATAACATGTTCAATATAATTAGAACTATTAAATCACAAGGTTCACATATATAAATATATCGTGAATGAAAATATTCAAATATTCTATATAACCTTTACGGTAATATAATAACTCAAGCTATTAAAATGCTAAACTACCTCAATTAATTATACTTATAATAAGTATAACTTTTACGCTTATAATAATTAATATATATACTCTATTAATTATTCAAATAATAATATTCACGATCAAATAATAACTTAAGTTATTAAATATATTAAAATAACTTAGTTTCCTTTCATTAATTAAACTCCCTTGAAAATATATTAGAAATTATGTATTTAGCCATAACATAAAATATTATGTTTTCTCCAAATAAAGACATTTTTAATTAGAAAATAATTTACTTATTGTCTCAAGATATTATTCTTAATATAATATCTACTAAAATAATTACATGTATGGCACATGTACATACATTATATATAGAAAATAGGTAATAAGTTTATTTTCTATTATAATAATTTATTTTCATCAATTTATTTACATATAGCAAATATGTAATATATATAAAAAGTATCAACTATAATTACAACTTCAACACACTTATTAATTCACTCATTTACTTAAGTAAATTAAATATTGTACTATATCATCATAGTTAATTAAGGTTCAATACTCTCATTATATTATTCCATAATATAACTCTCAACTTAAATTAACTAATATTTATTCTTATAAGTTAATTCCTTAACTAACGCATGCTTCACTATCCAAACCTATTCACGGATAGCTTAAGTGCTATTAATAACCTATATTATAAACATACTAGTTATTAATACACATACACAAGAATATGGTGATTATACATTAAGGATATTTAATGTCACCAACTTACTATGATAAAATAATTCTATAAATTATTTAATATCTATAGATAATTTTATCCACTCCCTTTATCTCAACTGAAACGTCTCTACGCTAAGTAACAAATATATATTAATAATATATTTATAAAACACATATTACATAGTCCATCTTACCCTATGTAATATAATACCACATACCTTATATCACATAAAAATACTCTTATTCAAACCCATCTCACAGTTTAAGAATTTTATTTATTAAATCCTTATTTAATAATATCTGAAAATTCGGGTTCTTACATCCTCTCCCCCTTATAAGGATTCCGTCCTCGGAATCACCGAAACTTCTTCTACTCGGTGCTATTCCGATTATTACATATTCTCTTGATTAATTTTATTAATTCTCTTTTCGGAAGTTTTATTATTTTAACCTTCTCAATCGCATTCTACCATTTTCTCCTTTTTAAGGATCATTCTACTTACTACATTCATCCTTTAGAAGAATAAGAATCTTCCACGATTTTTCAACAATCGGGAAGTAGTATGAATAACTCGGATTCCAAATTTATGCTGAGGGGTCACAAGACCGTGAACTTTTCTCCAGGTTTACTAATGCTTCAACACAATTCTTCACACCGCAAACCAGAGTGTTTATCAATCACAAAGACTGAAAACACTCTCCACACGTACTCTAGGTGGCCAGCCTATTGTACCACTACGTTGGGCCGCAACGTAGTGTTTTGTAACGACTATATGCGTTACGTTCGGAACCATTGTCCCCGAAAACATGTCCCCTTTATAGGGTTGTTCACCTCAGCTTTTCAACGTCAAAATCCGCACCAGAGCAATCTGGTTTGGCATACATACACAAGAATACTTGAATTCTATAATCCCTTTCCAACAGTCGCCTAGCCGAATCAAATAGCTTAGACTCTCATCAACAATTCGGACATCAATCGAAATAATTTAGCCAACTTAATTGACCTTCTTTATAATTTATAAGAAAACCAAAAATTCTTTTATGACGTCATGATACCATACTAGATTAGTAGTACGTTGAGGATTCCGCCATTTTATGACTTTGTCATATTACAACATACCATAGTGGGCTGACGATCTTTCGATCACAACCAACACTAGGTTCGATTGCATTGATGACTCCATCGTTTACCATTCTACATCATATCAAATGATGCACATGGTTAAAATATATTTTGAAAGATTGTCAAATCATTTTTGTCTTAGCCGAAACAAATAGCGTAGACATACGAATAACGGTGTTGTTTTTTAAAACTCATTAGTTCAGTTACCTGACCCAATATTTTCTCAAGAAAACCGAAGTGCAAACACTAGCACGAAGTCAATAAATATTGAAAATCTAGCATAGCTAGAGGATTTAGGAAAATCCAATTTCTCCACCGCTTCAATCTCTTACCACCATCAATGCTCACTATTCCAAAACTCTTATATAATACATCTATTCTCACTACAGTTCACCAACTTACCACACCATGGAAGCTCAGGAACCTACCACAATCATATGGGTTGAGGAACTTATCCTAGTCAGACCAAAGTCGTCTATTCACTGAGGGGTCCCACCATACGATTATGAGTCACGAACTTGTCATAGGCATGAGTTTTAAGAACTCACACCTAATCTTAATATTATCTAATTATATCTTAGAAACCTCTATCTATCAAAATAAATATGAGAAAAGAATCACCTTTCCACCATATGTATAATGATACCGCGACACTAACATTCCAATGATTATCAATGTGACGCACTCAGTGCAAGAACAAAACTTCTGCCCATACAAAAGTTTGTACAACTAAGCCATCACATGAGTCCTCAATGGAAATCCAACACTTAACTCTATCTTACTCTATCACTTGCTCGTTACGAGCTTTCTATGTTTCACCACATACAACTCCTCATGAGTTCATCTCGTACTTTTTATAGTACATTCTCTCATAGCATCAAGCTATACACACTTAGTCGTTACAGACTATCTATCATTTCACAGTTCAATCTGATCACGTCGTGATCATCGCTTTACCTCAGGGTTCTTTCCCTACTATCAACTAAACTCCATCCGAGTTTATTCTCACTACTTTGTCATATACATCTTATAGACATCATCTTCACATTTTTATTACCGGAGTTAGGAAACTCCTGATTCACATTCTCTAGATATTTCAAGAGTCTTCTTTGAATCTTCACGTATATATTTTAATCTTATCTTTTCCTTTCTCAGGCTATAGTCTAAGGTACACTTACCTAAGGTTTATAACCTACAGCTCTGATACCAACCTGTGACGCCCCCAAATCCACGTTCCTTTGCAACCTCGGATTCGGTGCAGTCACGATACTACTAACGCCAAACTATTATATCTTTTATTCATTACTAAAAGAATACATCTTTACTTATTACAATTTAGAATATAAATTCTATTTATATCCAAGATCTCATCTTTACATCATGTTCGATGTTACTAAAATGAGGAATAATTTAAACTTTTTCAATCCTCCTTGAATAAAATCTTTTATTGATTTCATAACTTGAATCAATTACAACCCTTGAATCAATTATAAAATATGATTCATTATATTTGAGTTATCGTATAACGTTTACAACTCGACTTGATATCCTCTATGTATTAACTAATACATCTTTACAACACAACCTGTATTAAACAGTGTAAACAACTATCAAGTAATACTTCTAGAATCTAAACAGGTTTCAAGCAATAATCTAAATAGTACTTCTTCAATTCGATACTATCTATCTTTATCAATCAAGAAGCACGAAGTCTTTATCGTAAGTCCTTATCCTGCAAAAGTGGTTATTTGCAAGAGTGAGCTCGACAGCTCAGCAATTCTAACAGTTTTCATGCATCACATAGCATACAACATTATACTCAGTTCATGCATTTATAAACAATTTATATTTACTACCCATGTTACTTTTCACATAACAAGTATATCATCAAAGATCAACTTTCAATCTCATTTATATCTCATATACAGTTCATATATAAGTTCACATTATCACAGCATAATATAATTCAACTAACAGTTATTAAATTCATATGTCAAATAGGAACTGAAAGACTTGCCTGATTCGTAGTTTAACAACTATGACTTAACTACTTAAGAATCTCTGCACTTTGTGTAATCCTACACAGTTATATTAACCATAGAGATCACACTCATTAGTTATATGTATCCACACATTCTCAATGTAATAATAAAGGTTACATTGTTGTCTAACTTGGTTCTTAGAACCTTGTTTCACTTTCATAACATACTCCTATAATAGCTAGTATAGGTATACTTTTAATATCAACATTCATACACCTTTACTCGACTCGCTATGTGTTCGACACGTATTTAAAGCTCATAAATACATGATCTATATTGCTTTCATGTTTCTCAAACCTTATCGAAACCATTACATTCAAACTTTTCTAAGTTTCTCCTTTCAAAATCCTTGTCATATTTTAAACTAGTCATGCAAGGTTATTATGTTTATCATATAGTCATAAACTAGTAGGGGTCAGACCATGATTTGCAGTTTAAGTAATAATACAATTCTACTACAAAATCAAGAACAAACAGACTGCACAAATCCTGAAAACAGGCTGGCGCAGCTGCGCAGGTATTGGCCTTAAGAGTGGCGCAGCTGCGCCACTCACTGGTCAAACCAGAAATGACCTTTCATTCTGCTGGATCACCCGAGTTCAATCATTATCATTCAAGTTACTGATATTAATTAATACACATGCTCTATGATTATAATTTCAAGTTCGAAACCTAGCATGCTTATCCTAATCCAATTAAGGAAATATGTCGATAAACTTTAAACAAATCAAGCCCACGTTACTAATGGTCCATTACTAAAGTCATATCAACACATCACGAGGCTAAACAATACTAAGTATGCATGCTCGTGCGTATATCACACATGTATATGTTAATCACTTAGTTTATACTTTAGAAATTTCATTTTCTTGAATATGCGTGCATAGGTGAAATCCATGTTTCATCTCATGATGCTTATATTAACATGTCTATAGGTATAATAAAATCCTAATATACAAGCTTTCATGATCATAATATAACTCACACGGTGTTGGATGCTATTACCCTTCACATTCTAAGTTTTCATAAAAATTGCACTAAGTCAACAAAGGTAACTTAGTATATGCAGAGTACCTCGTAGCCATGACTCTCATATATTAGAACACATATATAAGTCACATACACGTAGTCAAATGGTCAAAATCTAAAAGACATAAGTCTTGGTCAAGTTCGCTTCAAAAAGTTCTTTAGTTTCTCTTTGAAATCGTTTGAATCTTGAAATCACGTATGTTAGTTTATTCAACACTTTAAATGTACATTTCATGTCAATATAGACTATATGATCATGTTCACAAAAATCAGAATGCTCACATGAAATATTTGGGATGAAGTTCACTTTAATCATTTCTAAGTTCATTTCTAATCTAGAAAGCTTTTTGTCAAAAGTGTATGCTATTATGGCCATAAACATTCATGTTGTATCAAGGGACATGTTTATAGAAGTTATACCAGTTTTCATGCTTGTCTTAAATAATAAGTTATCACATAGCAGGCTGCTGCAGAAAATAAAAAACAGAAAACAAAAGCCAGGACCCTGCGCAGCTGCGCAGCTCCCAGGCATAAACCCGGCGCAGCTGCGCCGGTGTCCGGCCAGTCCAGGAATTGTTCTGCTTCGACAGAAACCAGCCCAAACTCAGAATTTTCTACAGCAAATCGATTCTGAGCAACTATATAATAGTTCTAACATGTATATAACTCATAAAACACTTAAACAAACTTATTCTAACTTAATAATTAATCCATTCATGTTAAATTCAATAATCCAAAACTTAGAACTTTTACAGAATGAAAAACAAAGATGGTAATATACCTCTGCAATTTGGTTTACTGCCACATGGGTTCTATACTGCCTCTAGAATCCTTCTCAATACTCAAACTAATTCGAACCATTTACACTATATCTTATATGTGGAAAAATTCTCAGCAAATGAAATTGAAGAAGGAGAGCCCCAATATATAGAGGAATGAAAACCCAGTCAATGCTTCCATCCTCCAAATTAAACTAACAGATGAATGAATTGCATAGAAGTTATAGAGTGGTAGGTAATTAGTTGGTGAGTAGTTGTTGGAACTTATCATGAATTCCTCACCCTTGCTCATCATTTGCTGTGGAATGCTGAGTTTGAGAGCAATAGGGAGTAGACTAGCAATTGAGTTATTCACGTGAGAGGAAAATGTGCCTCTCATTATGGGACAATGCACATACTCAGCATTCTAGCAACACACAACACTTAAATTATTATACACATAACATATACTTAGGTTATAATTTGAGTCACAATGTACTTTCAATATATAACTAATATTACAATGTAGCAAGTAGGGATATATATATTTAATTATATAATCCATGTACATCTTATTAATGCCAAATATAATTCTATCGGGTACCATCACAGTGTATTGTCTCCTCTATTAGTAAATTCAATAATTGTTTACAATATATCTATGATATATTATTTTATTGTATACTTAATATACACATTGTCACACCCACATTTCATGTACCTCTTACAACTCAATAAACTTTACTATATAGTTTATATTCATAAATAACATAGTCATATTGCACTTTATATTTCGTTCAATATATAGTTAGTTACTATAAGTTATACTTTAATATCGCATGGTTGCACATAGAATTTAATAAATTACTTATCTTATCAATTAATTAATAATAATTTAATTAATCTATTTCTCATTAATCAATGGAATTATAATTTTCATAACAATTAATTAACATTTATATAGTTAATTATCACAATAAATAAATATAAATCTTATTATATTTATAACAAATATACTTATCATCATGCTATCACTCGCAATAATAATAATTCAACATATTATTATAATAACAATTAATATAGATTAATTATTTAATTAATAATTCTTCCATCTTCGAATTAATCAATTCATTACCGAATCTATTATCGTGTCACACAAGGTATTTCTCACAAGCTTAATCTCAAGCTTATTATTATTCCCATCACTTACTACTTATAACATGTTCAATATAATTAGAACTATTAAATCACAAGGTTCACATATATAAATATATCGTGAATGAAAATATTCAAATATTCTATATAACCTTTACGGTAATATAATAACTCAAGCTATTAAAATGCTAAACTACCTCAATTAATTATACTTATAATAAGTATAACTTTTACGCTTATAATAATTAATATATATACTCTATTAATTATTCAAATAATAATATTCACGATCAAATAATAACTTAAGTTATTAAATATATTAAAATAACTTAGTTTCCTTTCATTAATTAAACTCCCTTGAAAATACATTAGAAATTATGTATTTAGCCATAACATAAAATATTATGTTTTCTCCAAATAAAGACATTTTTAATTAGAAAATAATTTACTTATTTTCTCAAGATATTATTCTTAATATAATATCTACTAAAATAATTACATGTATGGCACATGTACATACATTATATATAGAAAATAGGTAATAAGTTTATTTTCTATTATAATAATTTATTTTCATCAATTTATTTACATATAGCAAATATGTAATATATATAAAAAGTATCAACTATAATTACAACTTCAACACACTTATTAATTCACTCATTTACTTAAGTAAATTAAATATTGTACTATATCATCATAGTTAATTAAGGTTCAATACTCTCATTATATTATTCCATAATATAACTCCCAACTTAAATTAACTAATATTTATTCTTATAAGTTAATTCCTTAACTAACTCATGCTTCACTATCCAAACCTATTCACGGATAGCTTAAGTGCTATTAATAACCTATATTATAAACATACTAGTTATTAATACACATACACAAGAATATGGTGATTATACATTAAGGATATTTAATGTCACCAACTTACTATGATAAAATAATTCTATAAATTATTTAATATCTATAGATAATTTTATCCACTCCCTTTATCTCAACTGAAACGTCTCTACGCTAAGTAACAAATATATATTAATAATATATTTATAAAACACATATTACATAGTCCATCTTACCCTATGTAATATAATACCACATACCTTATATCACATAAAAATACTCTTATTCGAACCCATCTCACAGTTTAAGAATTTTATTTATTAAATCCTTATGTAATAATATCTGAAAATTCGGGTTCTTACATCCTCTCCCCCTTATAAGGATTCCGTCCTCGGAATCACCGAAACTTCTTCTACTCGGTGCTATTCCGATTATTACATATTCTCTTGAATAATTTTATTAATTCTCTTTTCGGAAGTTTTATTATTATAACCTTCTCAGTCGCATTCTACCATTTTCTCCTTTTTAAGGATCATTCTACTTACTACATTCATCCTTTAGAAGAATAAGAATCTTCCACGATTTTTCAACAATCGGGAAGTAGTATGAATAACTCGGATTCCAAATTTATGCTGAGGGGTCACAAGACCGTGAACTTTTCTCCAGGTTTACTAATGCTTCAACACAATTCTTCACACCGCAAACCAGAGTGTTTATCAATCACAAAGACTGAAAACACTCTCCACGCATACTCTAGGTGGCCAGCCTATTGTACCACTACGTTGGGCCGCAACGTAGTGTTTTGTAACGACTATATGCGTTACGTTCGGAACCATTGTCCCCGAAAATATGTCCCCTTTATAGGGTTGTTCACCTCAGCTTTTCAACGTCAAAATCCACACCAGAGCAATCTGGTTTGGCATACATACACAAGAATACTTGAATTCTATAATCCCTTTCCAACAGTCGCCTAGCCGAATCAAATAGCTTAGACTCTCATCAACAATTCGGACATCAATCGAAATAATTTAGCCAACTTAATTGACCTTCTTTATAATTTACAAGAAAACCAAAAATTCTTTTATGACGTCATGATACCATACTAGATTAGTAGTACGTTGAGGATTCAGCCATTTTATGACTTTGTCATATTACAACATACCATAGTGGGCTGACGATCTTTCGATCACAACCAACACTAGGTTCGATTGCATTGATGACTCCATCGTTTACCATTCTACATCATATCAAATGATGCACATGGTTAAAATATATTTTGAAAGATTGTCAAATCATTTTTGTCTTAGCCGAAACAAATAGCGTAGACATACGAATAATGGTGTTGTTTTTTAAAACTCATTAGTTCAGTTACCTGACCCAATATTTTCTCAAGAAAACCGAAGTGCAAACACTAGCACGAAGTCAATAAATATTGAAAATCTAGCGTAGCTAGAGGATTTAGGAAAATCCAATTTCTCCATCGCTTCAATCTCTTACCACCATCATTGCTCACTATTCCAAAACTCTTATATAATACATCTATTCTCAGTACAGTTCACCAACTTACCACACCATGGAAGCTCAGGAACCTACCACAATCATATGGGTTGAGGAACTTATCCTAGTCAGACCAAAGTCGTCCATTCGCTGAGGGGTCCCACCATACGATTATGAGTCACGAACTTGTCATAGGCATGAGTTTTAAGAACTCACACCTAATCTTAATATTATCTAATTATATCTTAGAAACCTCTATCTATCAAAATAAATATGAGAAAAGAATCACCTTTCCACCATATGTATAATGATACCGCGACACTAACATTCCAATGATTATCAATGTGACGCACTCAGTGCAAGAACAAAACTTCTGCCCATACAAAAGTTTGTACAACTAAGCCATCACATGAGTCCTCAATGGAAATCCAACACTTAACTCTATCTTACTCTATCACTTGCTCGTTACGAGCTTTCTGTGTTGCACCACGTACAACTCCTCATGAGTTCATCTCGTACTTTTTATAGTACATTCTCTCATAGCATCAAGATATACACACTTAGTCGTTACAGACTATCTATCATTTCACAGTTCAATTTGATCACGTCGTGATCATCGCTTTACCTCAGGGTTCTTTCCCTACTATCAACTAAACTCCATCCGAGTTTATTCTCACTACTTTGTCATATACATCTTATAGACATCATCTTTACATTTTTATTACCGGAGTTAGGAAACTCCTGATTCACATTCTCTAGATATTTCAAGAGTCTTCTTTGAATCTTCACGTATATATTTTAATCTTATCTTTTCCTTTCTCAGGCTATAGTCTAAGGTACACTTACCTAAGGTTTATAACCTACAGCTTTGATACGCTAAGTAACAAATATATATTAATAATATATTTATAAAACACATATTACATAGTCCATCTTACCCTATGTAATATAATACCACATACCTTATATCACATAAAAATACTCTTATTCGAACCCATCTCACAGTTTAAGAATTTTATTTATTAAATCTTTATTTAATAATATTTGAAAATTCGGGTTCTTACATAGTATATATAGTTAAATATAAACATAAAAAAGTTAAAAAGGCCACGAATCAGCAATCTAGGCCGTGAAAATTAGTACATATATGTATATATATGCATAAAAGCGAGTACAATCCGCAGATCGTCGATCCGGGCTGTGCAATTGTGAAAAAACGTATATATGTACTAAAATGTACTAAAAAGTAAGCAAAAAGGGCCTAGGAAACGAAATGGGCGTGCACGTGTATAAATACACAATGAAGTAGGAAACGAGTTCTAATCGTAAAAATACTTATAATCGACTGCTACACAGGCTTTTTTCCACTAGGTAGGCTTCAAACGGGCGTTTCCACCAGTTAATTTTTAGTATGTTGTAGTATATGAGTATACCTACGTGTTAGAGTAATAAAAACGAGGTTTGGAGTACAAGAAGTCGGGCTAGGAAACGAAATGGGTGGAGTTTTAGAGCGTTTTCTATTTTTTTCCTCTTTTTCTGGCAAAGGGGGCACTTGAATTTATAGACTCGAAGGACCCACATGGTGGGTCCCATCGTCCGAAGTACATGCGCTCCGAGCAACGCGATGTCAGGTTCGAAACTTTCTAACTTTTGATCGGAGCCTCCGTTTAAGGTGTGCTATACCTTTCCGGAAAGCCCTTGCTGAGAGCGTCACAATGACATAGGACTAAACCTTTTTTTAGTCCAAGAATACGGGTTTATAACCGGATCTTCATTTCTTCGCAGTTTATCCGTTGAGGCGTATTGTGATATTTTCACTCGGGATCAATGTTATAGTTCTTTCTGCCCTTGATTGCATCAATTCAGCTTAGTTTTGACCGGATTGGCTTTAAATAATTAAAATGACCGTTTTGCCCCTCCAAGGGTTATATCCAAGGTTTTGATCCCAACTAACTCTGTTTGTCCTCAGGGTTGTCTCCGAGGCTGTCTTGGTTTCCCAAGGTTGTCTTCGGGGATGATGTGATGCTTTGGGATTGTCTACGAAGTTGATTTGGCCTCCCGAGTTATGACCGGGGCTTGACCTGACCTCCCGGATTGTGACCGGTATGCTTGACATCCAAGTATGGTTATCGGAGCTTCACTTGACCTCCCGGTGTTGACGGAGTTTGACTTGACATCCCGGTATAGTGACCGAGGTTGAGCTTGACATCCCGGGGTTGTCGTCGGGGCTGTTTGACATCCCAGTATTGTCACCGGGGCTTCACTTGACATCCTGGTAGTGACTGGGGTTTGCCTTGACATCCCGATGTAGTGATCGGGGTGCTGAGTTGACATCCTGGTATTGAGATCGGGGCTGAGTTGACATCCTGATATTGAGATCGGGGCTAAGTTGACATCCCTATATTGAGATTGGGGCTGAGTTGACATCCCGGTATTGAGATCGTGGCTGAGTTGACATCCCGATATTGAGATCGGGACTGAGTTGACATCCCAGTATTGAGAACGGGGCTGAGTTTACATCTCGGTATTGAGATCGGGTCTGCTTGACATCCTGGTATGGTTATCGGGGCTTCACTTGACATCCCGGTGTTGCTAGAGTTTAACTTAACATCCCGGTGTAGTGACCGGGGTTGAGCTTGACATCCTGGGGGTTGTCGTCGTGGCTGCTTGACATCCCGGTATTATCATCGGGGCTTCACTTGACATCCCGGTAGTGATCGGGGTTTTCCTTGACATCCCGGTATAGTGACCGGGGGCTGAGTTGACATCCCGGTATTGAGACTGGGGCTGAGTTTACATCTCGGTATTGAGACCGGGGATGAGTTGACATCCCGGTATTGAGACTGTGGCTGAGTTTACATCCCGGTATTGAGACCGAGAGGCAAAGGACACTTTTACCCTTTTGCAGAGTTGTAACAGGAATACAAAATTTTGAGTGTCTACAGATGCCCCTCTTTATCATGTTTATGCAATGCAATGGAATGAACAGGATAAAGATTGATAAACACTAAAAATATGATAGATGCAAATGTAATGCGATGCATGGCATGATTCGTTATGAATGTTGGATACCTTCGTGGTAATGGGGCTATCACTGGCCGTTTACGTCATTTTTTGCTGGGGATAACGTCATCCGTGATAGCCCTTGGGGAAGATTTTCTCTCGGATGAGGCCGTTAGACATCTCTGAATTTGACGTTGGGGTTGTCACCAACACTTTCCTCCTTCAGATGAACTTTTTGATTTTCATCTCTGCTGGGGATATTCTTCTATGCTGAGTTACCTCATTGGAGAATCCCGATGCCTATCCTGATGATAGCTCCCACCGATTTACGTCATCGGACCTTTTCCGATGCTACGTTGGAGTTGTCGCCAACAGTTTGAATCATTGTTCAGTCGATGCCGACGTTTCTGTTGATGCTTACCCAATTGGTAGCCTACACAGGTCGATTGATCTTGACTCATTCATACTCGAACGGTAGTTTGCAGAGTAATCGTCATAGAACCTTCTCGTTGCTCACTCGAATGGTGGTTGCATCGGTCGGTTGAATAACCGATCCTTCTCGGTGCTCCCTCTATGGATTTGTATAAAAAATTCTATCATTTATCCTCTGTGGGGATAAACTGATACACTATTTTTTGTTATCGGCTCCTTCCCGATGCTTCGCTGGAGTGATCGCCAACGGCTGATAGTGTCAGACCCTCTGACCTTCGTTGAAGTAGCATTTAATGGCCGATACCACCAGAACGTTCCCGATGCTTGGCTGGGTTTATCGCCAGCAGCTGAAAGTGTCAAATACTCTAACCGTCACTGAAGTAGCCTTCAACGGCTGATATCACCGGACCATTCTCGATGCTTTGCTGGGGTTGTCACCAGTGGCTGATAATGTCAGATACTCTGACCTTTGCTGAAGTAGCCTTCAACGGCTGATATCACCGGACCGTTCCTGATGCTTCGCTGGGGTTGTCGCCAGCGGCTGTAATGTCAATCCATCTGACCTTTGTTGAAGTAGCCTTCAACGGCTGATACCACCGGGCCGTTCCCGATGATTTGCTAGAGTTGTTGCAAATGACTGATAGTGTCAGACCTTCTGACCTTCGCTGAAGTAGCCTTCAACGGCTGAAACCACCGGACCGTTCCCAATACTTCACTGGAGTTGTCGCCAACGACTGATTATGTCAAACATTGATCAATATCGATGTGGATGGTACTCTTTCAGGCAAATCACACCCTCGGATCAACCTGGATGACTTGATACAGCCAAAACCTGTTGCTCATACCGTCGAACCTTCCCGATGCTCTGACAGCGGCAGTTTTCAGTAGTTTTTCGCAGTTTTTTCAGTAGTTTTTTAGCAGTTTTCATCATTGGTCCTCGGATATTACTTCAGGATGATAACCAATGGCTTGCATGAAGTTATTATCTCTGTTAGGAATCCGCCGCTCATACGCAAGATTTTAGGCCAATCCGGTAAATTGCATAGTAGTTTTTTCCCAAATTTAACTTTTTAGCTCCTATAAACTCTGTTTCCACTAAAACTGGACCGAGCTAGATGGGGTGGGGCCCACCCTAGGGAGTCACAAGTAAAGGTGCGATAGCCGTAGGTGGGGCTGCTCCCTTCTGCGAGTTTAAGTTGAGCTCCTGTGCCTTTTTAAATTCATTTTTAGTTTTGAATCCTAAAGGAAATTCGATTTTCTTTCTAAGATCTACGGAGTTCGGGCAAAGTTTTTTAGTTTCCATCACCGAACAAACGCTCTCACCCTTTTTGACGTGATTTGGAGACTTTATCCAAGTTATGGAGCCAGATAGACCCGGTAGTGCCAGCAGGGTCGTTCCAAGAGTTAAACGGAGGAGAGTCTCTGATGTTTCTCAGCCACGGTCGGCCCGACCTTCTCGCAGATTGGTTGAGTCAGTGATTCATCTTATCCAGGTTGATCAACCGGTTGATGTGGACGATGAGGATGTACCTTTTGTTGATCGTGTTCCAGGTCAGGCTCCAAGTGCGGAGCTTCCAGGCATTGTGGTGCCACTTCAAGAGCTTCTTGGAGATTTGAGGCACCATCCATCGAGATACCTTCACGCCAACGAGGTGACTGAAGTTTTTCTTCTAGATTTCCTTTTCTTTCTTTTTCCATTTTTAGGGCACAGGTTTAATCTGGACTAGCTTTTTGTATGCATGTTCCCGATTTTACACAGCCCAGGGGGAACTGGTTCAATGTACATTCTTTGTACCATACTCTGCATCCGGAGTACAGGACCATTGTTGACACATAGGGGTTTCAGGCTTTCTTTGATATCCTTCCCCGTCGTTGCCCCTGGGGTTATATGTGGGCATTATCCAAGCGCTAGTTCCAGTAGACCCAGTCTCTCCATTTGTTGGATTGCGAGATGACGATGAAGCCTATGGATTAGAGGTTCATCACCGGGATAGAGTTCGCAGGTGAGCCAGTGCCGGTTGTGGCTGACATTTTACCTACTACCGTTCGGTCCCTCTTGAGAGTTCCTGCAACGACTATCAAGGGTCAAACGGTTCGTTCTGGTCCCTTGAGCGTAGATGCCCAGAGTGGGGCTTTGACTGAGCCTCTTCCTGATGATCAGAGGGTTAGAGATCGCATCCTATGGCGACTATTTTTAGTGATCATCAGGGGTTGTTTTCATGCAGACAACTCCTCGACCGTGTCCTTAACCTTGGTCAGCGCTACTCGACATGTGGAGCACCTCAGTGATTTTGATTGAGGTACCTACACCTTTACCTATTTTCTCTGAGGGATGCGCATATGCTCAGAGGGTGTGACAGAGGCTTGGTTAGGTTTTTACCCATTCCTGCTGGTGAGTACATCTCTTTTGTACCTTTTTGATTGCCTCATTTGTGTTTGTCAGTCTTTATCACTAAGGACTTTTGATATTTACATGGCCAATTTTGGGCATATGAGAGGCTTCCTTACCTACGCCCCACCACTACTCTGGGCCTGGAGACTTATCCGATGGGACGGTGCTGGCATAACTATATATTGACGAAGGTCCCTATAGCTGAGGGATTCACCCACTCCCGCCCGTAGCTTGTGCTGTTGACAGCCGGGTCGATCTCTTGGGTTCCGTATACCTCAGACTTTTTGACAGTCGGGTTTGAGGACGGCTTTCCCACTGGCCGGGAATTTGCATTGTCCACCCATAGAGTCCCATTTTTAACAGAGAGAGGCTGGGAGCTCTATTTAGGAGAGCGTGCTATTAGCAGCACCACGGGAGATATCTGCATTCCCTTTGTTCCTCTTAGTTGGCATCATTGGCCATTAGCACAGCCACTCACATCTATTCCACTGGTGGGCGTCGATGGCTTCACCCTGTCAGAGGGTCCTTACAGCCAGAAGGCATTTCACAGCTGGTGGAGTCCTTGTACCATTGAGGCTCAGACTCATACTACCCAGTTTATGGCAGACATGGTGCCCGGGTCTGTGATGATGATAGACTAGATAGCTTACTTTTGAGATCCTACTCATCTGGACCAGATTACAAGACTGACCCAGCAGTTGGAGAGAGCTCATTTGTTCATCAGGCACTTGGGTCGGGAGCCATCCGAGGCAATTTATTTTGATCCATTAAGCTCTAGAGTTGGCCCCTCATCAAGTCCATTTTCTAGCAGCTTTGCAGGTGCTGATCCTCACTTATATTGACCAGACATTCCCACTGGCCGAGACTTTGTGACTCTGGAGGAGCTGGAGTAGGTTAATAGCCTGGATGCAAATATTCTTGATCTTTTTGAATAGCTTTTCTTGCTATATCTTTTAATAGGCCTCTGTTTAGCTATTGGGCTTCTGTGCCCCATTTCTCGCTATATCTTTTGATAGGCCTCTATTAGTAGTTGGGCGGCTGTGCCCTATTTCCCTATACTTTTTATTTTGGATTGTATGAGCAGATAGAGATGATGCTTGCAGTAGAAAGTTTATTTTAGATATGCATGATATTTCATATCTATTGCATCATGTTTATCATTGTCATTATGCATATATTATGTCATGGATATTCACTTAGACAGGTGAGTTTAGATTTGACTCTTGGATGGTCTTATGATACGGTGATACAGATGTCGTCATCTACCGTCAGCTGCACTGAGCATTCACCACCATCTTTGGTAGAATCTTCATTGAGGTCTTCGTACGATAGTCTTCCCCATACAACAAGAGGGACAGTAGATCAGATGCTGGGGCATTCTTTGGCCCTTCTAGATTTCCAGGTTATGTATAGATTATTGGATAGCATTCTATCCTGCTGGATACTTGAGCAGCAGGTTTTTCGCTTTGGACTGCACGAGTTGATGCTGACCCTAGAGGAGTATGAGCGTCTTACAGGTTTAACACTGGACATGCGTTGCGCTCGCACAACTATCAGTGATATAAGGAGACCATTCATGACTACGTTGGGTCTGAGACGTAGAGTAGTCACTAAGGAGATCATTTCAGGCCATGTGATACCTATAGACTTTATAATTGATAGCTTTAACCGGCTAGATAGCTATGATCAATACTCTAGGTATTTTATCATTTCGGCAGATGAGTGGCATTTGGCCCGGGTGGACATCTTGTTGATGTGCGTCACGACTTACGTATATATGCCACTATATTTGGACCATTTAGATATTGGCTTGATGATCGTGGTCCATGCCCTCAGACAGCGTAGTACTATTCTGCCGATAATATTGGTTGAGACCTTGAGGTTTGCTACCTTTTGCAGCAACCATCCAGAGTGGTTTTTTAGAGGTAGCTCTGTCCTGCTGTATGTATGATTCATAACACATTTGCGTCTGATTGGCACCTTTAGACACCATGGGTACTGCTTTACCCATGAGATAGCCATGTCATACTCCTTCCAGCCAGCGGAGTGTTCGGATGCAGTGACATGGTCGGTCTTTTTTTCAGATATTGAGCATCTCTTTTTAATTTTACCATGCTCAGGGCTCGTATCCCCTTACAGCTTCATCACCCATGAAGTTGGGATGGATTATTTGCACCTAGCGGGATTTAGAAGGGTGACCACTTACCATCCGTTGGCAGTCATGGGGCCGTCTATCAGTGGATATCAACTTCATCTCTATTGTCAGCTGGCCTGATTAGGATTTATGAATGTTGGACTCACAGGGAGAGGGCTGATTTCTCTACTAGCTATTCGAATCACTCTTCAGAGTATTCGGCATGTTTGGAGGCTGATATAGCAGCAGCTGCGGTTATCCAGGCAGCTCCAAGTGTTGATTCAGATGAGGAGGAGCCTATGGAGGATCCCGATTCTCCCACGGAGGATGAGTTATTTACCGTCTTGACAGCGGCTTTAGTTAGTGACCCTCCAAGCATTTTCACCGATACAAATCCAGCTATTATTGATAAACTAGGTCGGATAACTTTCGAGAGAGATCAGGCTAGGGCGTTGATGTTGACATCCCTTTCTAGCAGAGACACAGCTTTTGTTGTGAGAGACGAGGCTCGAGCTCTTCGGGATGTAGCATTGATTCAGAGAGACGAGGCTCGATCTAGCAGAGATGCAGCTCTTGAAGAGGGAGAGGAGGTTTGATCTGTCAGAGATGCAGCCTTTGAGGAGATTGAGGAGGTCTTAGTTGCTCGGGATTATGCTTATGCTGAGAGGGATGACTCCATAGCTACTCGGGATGTCTATGGTACAAACAGCACTGCACTCCGATCGTATATACACAGTCTGGTGGCAGATATGAGCACTTTCATAGATGGTCACAGTAGCACCGTGCAGATGGATGTGGATGTTCTTGCTCATATGGAGACTGAGGGTATTGAGCTTTCAGCTGCTCCACCATCTTTAGACAGAGATGCTATGTTGGCATTGCTATCCCGCTTGGCCACGGGTTCATAGACAAGCTTTGTTTTTCCTGTACATACTATATCAGCCATTTTGGTCATGTACAAAACACAGTGTATATAACAAACAGTATTATATATCAGATAAATATATTTTAATTCACTTCCTGTTGGATATGTATCATCATTGATGAGTGATTACCACTTCTTTAATGACTTGTTGTTGTTGATGCATTACGAGCTTCTCCTTGATGGATAGACAGTGAGATGTCAGAGAATATCTCAGGTGGGCCTGTTGACCAGAGAGACTTGATGATATTTGGGTTTCATCGGGTTTCGCTGTCTTGGGACTTGTTTTTATTATTTATTTTTTATTATTGGTTTTTTATTTTTCTTTGAAGGTCACACCGCACCATGAATGGCTGCCTACGTACTCCCGGGTGGAGGGAGATCAAATCATTCGTAGTTCAAGTTTCGTGTGAGAGGTTTGAGAAGTTGTTCTTTTGAGGTTGGTTTGATGGGTTTTTAAAATCTTTTGTTTGGTTTGACCGCACCAGAAATGGCTGCCTACGTACTTCCAGGCGGAGGGAGATTAGGTCATTAGTAATTCAATCTTCTTAGTGAAAACCAAAATGATTTGATTGATTCGCGGGACCAGGATCATGGCTGGCATGTGCTTTAGACATAGTACCTTTTCACGGGGTCTGAGTTGATGAGTTGGGGAAATTCTCTCCCGTCCATCTCTTGTAATCTGATAGCTCATTCTGTTA
The DNA here is from genome assembly GCA_020205555.1 of Panax stipuleanatus. Classification (NCBI taxonomy): domain Eukaryota; kingdom Viridiplantae; phylum Streptophyta; class Magnoliopsida; order Apiales; family Araliaceae; genus Panax; species Panax stipuleanatus. The sequence continues at coordinate 83,045,878 of CM035116.1, read as the reverse complement.
ACACATCTTTGACAATGAAAGGGCCTTCCCAATTCGGGGCAAACTTTCCTTTGGCTTCATATTGATTGGCCAGAACTTTCTTCAATACCAAGTCGTTCTCTTTGAATTGTCGAATTCAGACTTTCTTTTTGTATGATCGAGTAATTCTTTGTTGGTACAATTGCCCATGGAAAATTGTTGTAGCCCTCTTCTCATCTATCAGGGATAGCTGGTGGTACTGCTCTTGCAACCACTGATCTTCTTCCATCTGAGCGTCTATTAAAACTCTCAGGGACTCCTTTTATACTTCTATGGGAAGTACTGTATCCATGCCATAGACCAATGAATAGAGGGTAGCCACAGTAGAGGTACGCATTGACGTCCGGTATGCTAACAGAGTCAGAGGCAATAGGTCAGGACATCCTTTGTGATTGGCAAAAAATTTTTGCATGATCTTCTTGATATTTTTATTGACCGATTCGACAGCACCATTCATCTTGGGCCGGTAGATGACGGAATTGAGATGCTTGATATGGAACTTGCTGCATAAATCTCTCATCATCTGATTATTTAAGTTCTTGGCATTGTATAAGGCGATCACCTTCGGCTATCCGTATCAACAGACGACATTGTTTCTGATGAAACCAATTATTACATCCTGGGTGACTTTGGGAAAAGAGGCAGCTTCAACCCACTTGGTGAAATAATCAATTATGGTGAAAATGAATCGATGTCCATTGATGGCTTTGGGTTCTACTGGCCCGATCACATCCATTCCCCATATAGAGAAAGGCTATGGCGAACTCATGTTGTGCAGCTCATTTGAAGGAGTGTAAATAGCATTTCTGTGGACTTAGCACTGGTAACATCTCCTGACGTGATCATCATAGTCAGCTTTGAGAAAGATCCAGTAATGACCCGTTCTTAATATTTTCTTGGCCAGCAAAGGACCGCTCATGTATGAACCTCAGACTCCACCGTGCACTTCATCCATCAGTCTCTGGGCTTACTCTTTATCGCGGCATCGTAACAGGCCTATTCCAACATCCCTTTTGTAGAGTGCGACTCCGCTCAGATAGAACTTCATAGCCATTTTGTGAATCCGCTTTCGTCCAGCTTGGCTTGCCCCAGCGAGTGTAGATCCATCTCAGAGATATTCCTTGATATCTTGATACCAAGGCTGTTGGGTAGGAGGTATCTCACCTGATGTTTCTTCAATATAATTCCTATATGTCAGGGCCTTTTGGTTTGTGAATTTTATGTCTGGAATTCCCCTCCTACCCAATACGTTGATCATGGAAGCCAAAGTTGCCAATGCATCTGCAAAGTCGTTCCTTCCTCGAGGGATGTGGATGAAGGTTATCTCTTCAAAATCTATGGATATGTTGATGACTTACCGGTGATAGGGCAGCAAGTGCAATTCTTTGGTATGATACGCCCCGGTGGTTTGTCTGATAACCAACTCAAAATCTCCAAGGACTAATAGACGCTTGATACCCATAGATTGGGCTAATTTTAACCCCATTATGCAGCCTTCATACTTAGCCGTGTTGTTGGTGTTGACAAACTATAACTTGGTAGCCACAAGATACTGTTCCCCTGTACTAGATACAAGGACTGCCCCAGCTCTGGCACCTTTTATGTTCACCATTCCATCGAAATACATTTTCTATGGTTGGACTATATTCTCCTGTCAGATTTGTTGAATTGTCATGATCTCATCATCTGGGAAATAAGTTTCTAATGGTTCAAAACCTCCAGACGGTGCTTCAGCTAGTTGACCTACAATGCCTTGAACCTTTGTGGACTTCTGAGTTAGGTAGACAATGTCAAACTATTGAAGGATCAACTGCCATTTGGACAATCTACAATTTAATATTGGCTTGTTGAATACATACTTTATTGGATCCATACGGGATATGAGGTAGGTCGTGTGCCCATGTAGATAGTGCCGTAGCCTTATGGCGGCCCATGCTAACGCATATCATGTCTTCTCAATTAGAGTGTACTTCTGTTCGCCACTCCTGAATCTTTTGTTGATGTAGTAGATAGCTCTCTCCTTGCTACTATCATCTTTCTGTCCTAACATGCAGCCCATTGCGTTGGCATTGACGGACAAGTACATCAATAGAGGAACTTCATCCCTAGGGGGTACCAAGACAGGCGCTTCAATCAGCTGCTTCTTGATAGCAAGGAAGGCTTATTGGCAATCCTCATTCCATCTCGCTGAGGAATTCTTCCTTATAGCTTGAAGATGGGTTCACAAGTTGCTGTGAGCTGGGAAATGAAATGGCTTATACAATTGATTCTCCCCAGGAACCCCCGTATCTCCTTCTTTGTTCGGGGTATAGGCATCACCGTGATGGCTTTAATCTTGGCAGGATCCAGCTCAATGCCTTTATTGTTTATCAGAAATCCCAACAACTTGCCCGATTTGACGCCAAAAGTATATTTGGCAAGATTCAGCTTGAGGTTATACTTACGCAACCTGTTGAACATCTTCCTGAGATGGTTAATGTGATCGTCCTCTTTCTGAGATTTAATGATGATGTCATCCTCATAAACCTTTATCTCCTTGTGCATCATGTCATGAAAAAGGTCCATCATGGCCCGCTTTATGTAGCACCAGCATTGATAAGGCCGAAAGATAATCGTCTGTAGCAGAAGGTTCCCTAGGGAGTGATGAAGGCTGTCTTCTCCCCGTCCTCTTCAGTGACCATGATTTGATGGTAACCAGCAAAGCAATCCCCAAAAGAATACATGCCATACTGTGCTGTATTATCTATCAGGATGTGGATGAAAGGTACCAGGAAATTGTTCTTGAGACAAGTTTTATTCAAATCTCGGTAATCCACGCATACACGTACCTTCCCTCCGGGCTTAAGCACGGGAACTATGTTCGACAGCCACTTCGGGTATGTTGATACCATGATGATACCGTCTTTGAATTGTTTGACAACCTCTTCTTTGACTTTCAGACTCCATTCAGGTTTCAGTAGCCTGAGCTTCTTCTTGAATGGCTTGAATCCATCTTTGATGGGAAGTCGATGGATGACAATGTCAGTAGACAAGACAATCATATCTTCATGCAACCATGCAAACACATCCTGGAACTGTGTTAAGATTTCAATCAGGTCGGTTCTTTGGTCGGGGGTGAGGTTTAGGCCTATTTGGATTTCTTTAAGGTTTTCTGAGGTTCTAATATTGACACTGGTGGTTTAGTCGAGGTTTGGTTTGGGGTTGTCTTCGACCCATTCTTTGATCTCCTCGGGCAGCTCATAGTCATCTACCTCCTCTTGATCGATCTCCATCAAGTCAAAGTTCAATAAAAAAATAAAATGCTTTAGCTTTAATATATGAAAATGTTTAAACATACAAAGCATTTAGCAAAGAATGACAAAAGTTACTGCTATAGCTGTGCAATCAAAATAAACAGTAAATGAAGCCATATTACAGGGTAGATGGACTCTCTGCCCTTTTACCCTTTTTGAATGAGGCAAGGGACGCTGCTCCAGTTGTCTAATGTCAGGTCCTCATGAATAGGAAGGATACAGGAGTTGTTCTCATCTGTCCCATCTCTGATGACGACTGAAACATCCTTCAGATCAAGGCCAAGATTTTTCTTTGAACTGCCTCCCTTCCCCTTCTTGATGCCTGGAATTTAGATATGATCCTCTTCGTCACTGTCTGGAATATCATCATTCATCCCCTCGTAGTGCATCAGGAAATACATGTTAGCAAATAGGTCTCGTCCTTCGTACAGGAACTTTTCTTTTCCCTTTTTGCAATCCTCCTCTATCTTCGGGGCTTTTCTCTCACTGATCAGTATGACTGGAGGAAACAATATGGCTGACACAACAGCAAGAATCTTCCTCATTGGCTTCACAAATTCGGCATCAGTGAGGTTTGGCAGTAGAATAGTGGCAGCATGAGCCTTTGGATGCTTGTATGGGTTTCAATGGTTTGACCCAGATGAATAGCGTAACTCGGCTTTCCCTAATTGGCTCGGGATTTGCACCGGACTCTTGATACCTTGCTGATTTTTTCCTAACCCTTTTCAGGGCAGAAACCCAAAGATACCATCTCCTGGCCCACTGTCATTACTTCGGGAGAAACTTTTGGTTTTAGAGCTGGTGCCCCAACAGGTAGGTATTGAATATTGCTCACCTCCAATGCTTGAAAAATTGCAGGTTCAATCCCCACATCCAGACTGATCACCGGCATGTCTCCCTGTATACAGACAAGATATTCTGGTTTGGCATTCATCGTGATTAGGTTGCCATTGATAATGTACTTCAGTTGCTGATGTAGGGTGGATGGAACTATTCCTACCATGTGGATCCACGTCCTTCCCGGCAATAAGTTGTATCCGGTGGTAATGTTGAGTACCTGAAAGGATACATAGAAAGTGTGGGGACCAATCTCCAACGGAAGCTCAATCTCTCCCACAGCTTCTCGACGGGACCCATCGAAAGCCTGAATAACCACATGACTGGTACGTATCCGATTTGGGTTTATCTTCATTCTCTCCAAGGTATCGTAAGGACAGATGTTTAGGGACGATCCTCTTTCTATAAGCACACCTCCGATCACATACCCTGATGACATCACAACTATATACAGTGACTTTCGATGGTCCGTCCCCTCTGCGGGTATATCATCGTCAGTAAAAGTTATCACATTGTTGTTGAAGATGTGTTCTATCACATGACGAAATTTCTCAGCATCCACTGTCCTTGGCAGATGGGCTTCCTCCAGTACTTTCACCAGAATGTTGCGATGATCCATCGAGGATAAGGCTAGGTCTAGGATGGACATCTATTTGGGTGCCTCTTTCAAGCTTTGCATAACCTTAATCTCGTTATGCCCCATTTTGCTGAGGAATTCTTCGATTTTCTCTTTAGCCACTTTCTCTTTAGCCTTGGTGACTGGACTTATCACTCGATGATGCAGGTACAATGGATTCTCCTTGGATATGCCGGCAATATTTTTTAAGGTGGAACCTTCATCCTCCCCATAGTTCCATGGGACTCTTTTCAGGGTGATCACTGGATATTGAGGTCTGAAAAGCAGTATTAAAGGCTCGGGTGCAGCTACCTTCACAAGATTCTGTGCTTCTTGGACCCCTTTCCCTGGCAGTACTAAGGGTGTCCCGGCTAGCTCCTTCTCACAGGAAATAACAGCCACTGTTCCTTGATTCTATGCCATGGGAATAAAGAGTGTTTCTTCATCGGGGAGGCCATAATCTTGATTCCCTCTTATTAGCTCACCGTTTTTAATAAGATTCTGAATCAAGTGACGAAGTCCCCAATAATCCTCGGTGTTATGACCAGGCGCATTGGAGTGATACTATAAAATCCTGTCAGGCTTGAATTTTCTGAATCGAGGGTTCACCGGGGGTAACAAATCTGCAACCATTCCCTTATTGATCAACATTTAGAGTATTTCCTTCATCGACTAGTTTAGATTAGTCAAATTCCACTAAAAGGCGAATTCCTATCAGCTTGGAACTTTCCTTCTTTGGCCACTTGTGATAGTAGTGTGCATACAAGCCAATCATGTATGATGATAAAGCACATACTTTGTAAATAATCTTATTTATTTATTAATAAAATATTCATTTAAGGAATATAATTATCTACATGGTGCTATTTTTATAATATGTAAATAACCCATAGTTTTAAGCAATGCTTTTAGAATCATGATGAGATCATGATAATGAGATCTAAATTCTTAGAAAGCTTAAAAACTAAAATAGTTTCCCAATTGTGGGATTACTAAAATGGGGATTAGTAAATCCGGATAGATTGGTACATATGTTGCTTGCTCATTGGATGAGGATGACTGATCTCATGGTCATTTGTGTGGAGACACTAAAGCAAGTATGTAGGTGCTTATTGGAGAATAAGTTCACTGAACGTGACTCGCTATGGAATACCTAATGGAGTTTTACTCGCCTGTCAATAGGAATTCCTAATGTGATAGTAGTACAAGTGATCCTTGGACTTGAGATCATCATAGTATCTTGTATGTAACAAATTATACTTTGACTAATTCCTTAAGGCCTTTTAAGGCATATATAGGGTATGCTTGGGTATAATGAGTTACATATGGAGATAATGAATGATCAATAAAGAATCTACCACCTCTAGTAAAAGAGGAGATATGTGCTATGTGATTCATTAAATGACAACCCAGGAATCCTTGGCCAAGGTAGAATGAAATTAGAAAAAGGTTTCTAATTTGCATTATTTGGAGTTGTGCATTTTCCAATCGAAATACATATGATTAAATAAATTAAGACTTGACAGTAAATGTAAGACCCCAGATTTTATGAAATAAAAGTATTCAATTTTTCTATTTAGTAAATAGTTAAATTGATAAAAGTTTAAAGTGAAGGGTGAAATATGCAAATTTTGCAAAGTAAGCAAGTGGTTATAAAATATTCTTGTTGTCGGGAAATATTCGTTTGGTCGTGGAATATTCTTGTTGTCGGGGAATATTCGTACGACGGGCGCAGCTATTTGTGGGCCCCACAACAGAATAATTGTCGGATATAGAAAGCGACAGAAATAACCTTTTTATAAAATAACGGTGTAATTGTAACCGTTAGTACTGCTGAAATACCCGGTGGTTAAAATACAGTGATACGCGGTGTTGCACAGTAGCACACGGTATTGCACAGTATTTCAAATTATTGAGTCTTACGTGAGAAGGCACTTACTCAATTATTGTTACAGTAATTACTGTTCAATATTTTATATTATTGACTCAATAATTGCTACGTTGATATTTTATATTATTAACTCAATAATTGTTACATTGATATTTTATTGACTCAATAATTGCTACGTTGCCATTTTATATGATTGATTCAATAATGACTACAGTTGATATTTTGGTATTATTGATTCAATAATTGTCACTGCACAGTATTTCACATTATCAACTTAATAATTCATATTATTTGAATAATATTATTAGATAGCATTATTGACAATGTCTAAGGAAGTTATGTCTAGGAGGGGTTATTTAATTACGCGCCAATAAGGAGAAGTCCTTATCGGAAGGCCCCTTATTTCCTGGGAACGACCTAGTTGTCAATATTGTAGTTCTGTAATATTATTTGTGAATAATTAATTATTGATTTATATGATTAGAAAATATTTATTTTGTGGATATAAAAGAAGGAATTAGCGCTGATGAGTTTTTATTAATATTTTGGGTGTGGATAATCATCTGTTTTTGGATTTCGGATAATTTATGTTTGAAATTTGGAAAAAGTTTCCTTCTACAAAGTTGTGGAGAATTAAATTTCCTATAAAAGGACATAGAATTTGTATTTTTCTGACAAAAGGGCTATTTATTATGAATTATTGAAGTTTCGGAAAATAAATATTTTTGTAATGGGTGGGCCCCACTTTTGTTGAAAATCTGAAATTTTGAAAGCCGCCAGGCGGAGGAATTTTTTTTAAAAAAATAATATATTTTATTAATTTAGTCTCCTTTGGCATCCTAAGCTTTTCCTATAAATAGGGTGCTTAGGTTAGAATTAAAAATTACACTAGAATCAGAAGTTTTCTCTCTCTATAATATCGAGCGTATTTTTGTGAGTATTTAGATACTTTGAGTATTACTATTCAGTACAAGTTTCCTTCGGTATTATATCCGATATTCCAGTCAGAGGTACTATTCTTTTGAGGTAAGGGATGGTAAGGGATGTTATTTTCTTTCGTAAATGATGTTATTCTTTTCAATATCATTATACCGAAATATTGGCATGGATTTTGTTATGAAATTTTTAATTTTTCCGTCGGGGTTACTATTCACGTATACGGCACTATTCATGTATACGGCACTATTCATGAATACGATACTATTCACGAGTACTATTCACGAAGTATGATTTTTCTTATGAAATTTCTATCTTTTTCATGTCGGGGTTACTATTCACGTATACGACACTATTCACGTATACGGCACTATTCACGAAAAAATTAAATTTTCTTCTATATGTCCAAGTTGCTTGTTAAAGTTCCTATTTTTGATTGGATCTAAGTTTTAAGCTTTATTCTTGAATTTTACTCTACAATTGGTTATCATGTTGACAATTGGATCGTATTGTTCTTATTCTCATATATAACATTTTTATAATCCTGGTGATGAAATTTCTCTTTGACTTGAGTGTAAAGATGGGTAGATTATTGGTATGATCATGACTATAGATTCTCTTTGGCCAGTAGTGCAAAGATGGATTGTTGACTGGTATGTTCATGACCATTGAATTTACAATTGAATATCTTTAGCTTGAGTGCAAAGGCGAATTGATCAACATGGTTCTAATTATTGTTATATAAATTCTGGAATGATTAGATTTTTTTTTAGATAAGAATATCTTTGGCATATTGTGCAAAGATGACCTGTTGTTGAATATCTTTGGCCCGTAGTGCAAAGATGAACTATTGATGAATATATTTGGCCTGTAGTGCAAAGATGAGCGGTTGATTTGTGGATATCTTTGGCCTGTAGTGCAAAGATGAATGATTAATTGTTGAATATCTTTGGCGTGTAATGCAAAGATGAATTGATTAGCATGCTTATGAACAGGAACTGTGATTTGGTATAACCATGATCTTTGGTGTTTCAGGTAAAGACAGGTGATGAGATTTATCTTCGTCCTGAGTGCGAAGAAGAATTCATCAAGATAATTATGATCATGAACTTACATGATTGTGGATAGGAATTGTTGATTGATGCTACAGGGATAAAATATTATTGGTGGACTTTTAACATAGAGAAGATAATAGACATTATAGTCTATTTGACTCTTCTAATGGATTGCTCGTTCCGCTGCAGCTATGGTTGAAAAGTTTTACCATATGTTTAAATCTCTGATTTATTACTAATGAAGACTATTGATAATTTAATTATCTTTAGTCATGACATTCTTTACTGGGCTATTTGTGCTCACCCTTTTGCTTCACAATTTATTTCAGGTAATAAGAGTATAACGGGGTCGAGCAGGGATAACAGGGGAATAGAACGACGGTCTTTAGCTGTTGAGATTTTCCATAAAACAGTATGAGAAGAATTATATTGAGAATTTAAAATGTGTGTGTCGTATTTTATACGTCATTTTAACAGTTGATTTTGGTGAACCAAATAAGCTGAGGTGAACCCAACTTTGGAAGGGTGTTTTGCCACTATCATACAAGATGTCTAATCACCTACGACTTCGGGTTATCATAAGACATGGTTGTGCACATTCACTTGCTGATTATATCTATGAGCACTACCTATATAATATTGGAGTTTGGTTGAAATATAATTCTCAATTGGAGACAATGGAAATAATTATATGGCAAGATAAGACCCACCATTGGAAAGAACATGATAGTAATCTTCTCATTTTTCTTTGGGGTCTATTGGGTCAACCAAGAATAATTCTCAAGTCATATGATATCTATAATAACTTAGACGCGTGGCCTCCTATGTACGAAGGTTTCCTTGAGCATTTTCCAAAGATTTTAATTTCTAAAACAGTTATTGACTGTACCTTTCTGTAACGTATTATTGATTTGGAGTATAGGCACTGTATTTGTATTGAAACTCACAGCTTAATTGTGGTCGTATTTTGTACGACTGTTTAAAAGTTAGAATTTGAAGATTTATATTTAGAATTTTTGTTGAGTGTATTTCGTGGAGACCCAGAATGGGTTGGGTGGATTGGACCTATTTTGGGGGAGTTACATTTTGGTATCAGAGCTTAGGGATATGGTCTCTGGCGGAGATTGGAGTCTAGAACTAGGAGGGGAAGGACGAATAATATACTTCGCTAGTGTGTGACTTACCTAAGCTAATTTTTCTTACTTAATAAATTGACAATTATAGAATAAATGTTAATGTTAATGTTGAAATCTATATTATCTGGAAAGTCGTTGATCGCTAGAGAGGCTTATCCCTATTATAGAATAAATGTTATTTATTTAAATAGATTATTAGTTTAATTTATTTATTTAAATAAGATTAGAATTGTTCTAATTGATTTATTCATAACCGGTTTAATATGGAGAACCTAAAGGGTCACGCCATAAAAGGATGAAGAATTATTTAAGAAGAAAATGGCATGATAGTAATAATGCATTAAATATAATTAATTTAATCTATGGTGATAGAATAAATTAAATAGCTTAATGTTTATTATTTAATATTTTAGAAATATTAAATATAAATTAATAAGAGGAGTCTTATTAATATTATTATTATTTTAATTCTAAAGGAGTTTAGGAATTAATATAATATCAGTACTCTCTCTCAATCCTAATAAAGATTAGGATATAAATTAATTAAAAGTATTTAATTAATTAAATAAAACCCTATTCTAATTGGATTAGGAGGGTTAACCTAATATCTATATAAGAGAGTCTTATATCAGAAATAAGGTACGTGAATTTTTCCAAGAGTTGGGAGTACACATATTCTATAGAGATAGAAACAAGGGTTAAGGCAATAACCCATCTTCTTGAGTTCTTCATCTTCCTTGGTGGATCACCGTTAGAGGCCAAACATTTGGGTGGCTGACATTGATCAAGGGAAGGAGCCCTTACAGAGGAATCAAAGGAATCAAAAGAGTAGAACTTGTACCTGAGGAAGCTTGGATCTTCAAAGGTATAATTCTATTTTTCTCCTTCTATATTCACTGATAATTGATGCACAAGAATGATCATGGTTATAGGTTTGTATAAATTTTTGAAAACCTAGTTTTTGCGCTTCCGCCATATTTATGTGATTTGATTGTATGATTGCGTTACGTAAAAACCCAACACCTTGTTAGCCCAGGGTTCATGCTTATGAAACCAATAATGGTCCCTCATAGCAATGGGACTAATTTTTGGTGTAGAATGACTTGCTTCAGACTGGTTGGACTGATTTATTAGCTGCCTGGTTTTCTGATGTTGATACACGATCAGATCCGCTAATTTTCTAATATGTTCCTTGATAGACTTGATTTCCTGCTCTATCAGGAACCGATTCTCTGAGAACTCCCAACTGTCTAGGTTATTGGTGCTGGAATGAGTTGCCTCTCCGACATACCGGAGGTATTTGGATCCCTCTCCACTCCCCGTGCTAATTATATTGACACTCTCCTCTTTGTGTTGAGGGAGGGGATTATCCTGCACATGAGGTTGTTCTGGTTTGGTCACCACAATCTCTCCGTTGTTTATCATGTCTTGGATCTTGTGCTTAAGTGCCCAACAGTCTTTTGTACCATGGCCCGGAGATTCGGAATGGTATGCACACTTCTTACTTGGGTCAAAATTCCTTCCCCCGGTACTGGTTGGTGGAAGGAGTTGAACAATCTTCTTCTGTGCCGTCAACAGTTTCAACACATTTTCTAGTGAATCCCCTAAAGAGGTGAAGGTTCTCCGATGTCTGGCCTCCAAATTTTTCTGAAATGGAGGATTAGAAGGTTAGGCTAGAGATTGGAAAAGGGAATAGTTCCTCCTTTGAATGGGCATACTGCTCGACACGCCCTTCTGATTCTGTCCTTGCAGTACTAAGGACACTTCCTCCTCTTTCTTCTTGTGTACTCTTCGGAGATTACTCCCATAACTCCCGGACTAAATATGCTCGGTAACAGCTTCCATGGAGGTAAGATCTTTTATCTTCCCAGATTTCAGCCCCATTTCGGCCATTTCTCCCAGAATAGTTTTCCTATGCCTGCTAGGACCCTTTCGTAATACGGAGATTCTTGGATGTCGATGAAGGTAATGACTATCTTAGGCTCAGTTATAAGTGGGGTGACTTGTGCTGCCACCCGCCTCCATCGTTGGGCATATTCTCTGAATGACTTGGTGTTCTACTTTTTGATTTTGGTGATTTGATATCTTTCTGTAGCCAACTAAGACTGAAAACTGTATTGATTAAGGAAGGCATATGCTAACTCTTCCCAGCTGTGAATCTTGGAGTTATCCAGACGAGCATAGCAGGCTCTAGCCTCTCCGGTCAAATTGTTGTGGAACAATTGCATTCTGAGTTTCTTGTCCTCTACATAGGATCCGAGCTCTCCAATGAATACCTTTAAGTGAGTGTAGTGGTCTCCCAATCCATCATATTTCTCAAAATCAGGGACTTAAAATATTTTAGGGTAACGAGCCCCGGGAAATATATATAAGTCTGAATAATTGACACTCCCAAATGCCCCAGTCCCTTTGATGGACCGGATGGTTTCTTCCATTTGCTATACTTTCTTCAAAATATCACCAGCTTCCTGCTCTTTGTTGAGGTTGGTGGTTTCAGGGGTTTTGTTGGTCATATCCTGGTTCTGAGGATCAGGAATCTGAGTGTCGTTCTTTCAAGTCTCTTGACTGCCACCGGGTGTCGATGGTTCTGTATGATCAGGTGTTTACTTCCCTTGAAGACCTTTGCTTTGTTCTTTTAAAAAAATAGTCAATTCAGCTATCTGGTTCTTCAACCCTTCAAACTCTTCCCTAGACACAGGGGTGGATTCTGGCTGAGCACTTGAAGCCATGCCTGGAGATGGACTTAGTGCTTTCTTAGATTTCGATATGGTGACATGACCAATTTTTACCTACAATAAACACAGGGGTATTAATTTCTTGATGTAGGTATCAACCGGATGCATGCCTTGCAATGTATTTATTTTAGAGGTTTTTTAATCTTATCCTGTAAAACAAAGGTCATTTGTTTTGATTACAGGATAATATAACAGGATTTACACGACATGGAATCTATATTTACATTGAAATTTCCATTGGAGTTTGAAAATTGACATTTAAATTGAAAGAGGAAGGCAAGAAGAGGCTTCCCTTCGGATTTGGTTAATCAGAGGCTGACCTATCTTAGGCTACTCTCGCGGCTTTTTGGTATGAAGGTCCCCAATTCATCGCAATCTACTAGAGGGGAAATTAATCCGGTCTTTCAATTTAAGCGGATCTGAGTGGTGCCTTTCCTGAGCTTCGTAAAATTACCCTTCTTTGAGTCCAGTAATCAAACACCGACGGGTTTTCCTCCTGGTGGATGAATCACACAACATACATTCACATACATCGCATCTCACCGTATAAAATGATGACATTATGCGAAGCACTAATATAAAGCAGTAAAGCATTCATTCACATCTATTACATGTAAACCCTCTACTTTCCCCAGCAGAGTCGCCACCTGTCGATGTCGGGAAAAAATCATGTCGCATTGGACCGAATCTTTCTCTTTTCCTAAGTCTTGTGGTCTTCTACCCTTATTACCTTGTCTGTTTTATGAATGGAAAAAAGGTTTTTTAGGAAAAGGCCAACATGTATCATGTCGACGATTTGAACGATTTACAAAGTCGCTAGTTACTAGATTTGAAATGGTTGTACCAACTCAACCGAGTTTTGTTTGAAAGTAGGCCCAATGGCTGGACACTATCGAAACTTGATCTTTGAAATAGAAGTTCTAAGTTCGAGGGCTTGGTTAAGTGGGGGAAGGTGTTAGGCACCCCCCAACTCCCGTGAAAATACAGTACCTCATCCTTTCAATATTTCCCTTTGTATTTGCAATATGTGTGTGGATGCTGGAAGAAATTGGGCATACGTTTGATTGATTCGAAAGTATGGACGTGCTCCGTTAAACCTATATACGAAGGGTTTGATTTGATTTACAAAATTCCTTTTTAGACAAAATGTTAAAATAATGTTTTGAAAAGGTTGGTTTTCAAACCCTAACGCTCAAGTAGGAATTGAAACATGTTGATACTTCTATTTTTTTTTTTATCTTTTTAGCCTTTTGGCTCAATTTGAATGGTGAATTGTCGGGCTGCTAAGCATCCTCGACCACAACAAATATACAAGTGTCGGCCTTCTCCTGGGCATGACAGCCATCAGAGAGACTCTAGCACGACAGACCATTATTTCATTATGTTTGATAGACCTGGCAAAAGAAGCCCGGGCCCGCGGGCCGGCCAGGAAAAAAGCGGGCTATGGGCTTTATAATTTCAGCCCATGTAAAGCTGGGCCATTTTGGCCCGGCCTGTGGCCCGTGGCCCGTTCAACAGTTTTTTTTTTTTAAATAATGATGCTTGTGAGGGTTGAACACAAGACCTCCAACTTATTAAATAAGAGTTAAACCAACTGAGCTACAACAACTACTTGTTTGAGACTAAATTTTTTTAGATAAAATTGACCTCAACCTCTTATATCACTATTATTTTGTAAGCATATATTTTTAATCAACTTCTAATACATTTTATAAACACAAAAAATGTATGCTTTCTATTTTAACAATTAAATGTCATTTTCTTTTTATAATTTTTTTTAAATAATCAAAAAGAAGTTAGCAAAACAATAATGTTTGAAATATTTCTTTTATACACATCATATGTCATGTGCCCATGTGTGATGACAACTCATCCTTAGTTAACCATATTCATACAAAATTACAAATGTTAAATCCTACTCCCTCGGCTCCAAAAAAAAGAGTCCATTTGCCTTTTTATTATTCCAAAAAAAGAGTTCGATTTGTTTTGATTGTAGCATTAACAAACATCCTTAACTCATGAAGCTAAGGGAACTTGAATTTTGCAAAATTATGACATAAAAAGATTGTGTAAAATAAATTTTGTAAAAAAAAAATAAAAAAATAAAGGGAAAAGCCCGCGGGCCGGCCCGGGCCGGCCAGGGTTGGGCCACGGGCCGTCGTTTTTCAGCCCATAAAAAGCCGGGACATTTTGGCCCGACCCAAAAATGGCCCGGCCCGCCCGTTTGCCAAGTCTAATGTTTGAGACCTTAAACTTGGATAACCGTTTTAAGGTCTTTCGAATGTACATTTTTACAGAAAAACTGGCAGGGTACATTTGTAATGCGGAGCTTGTCCATCGTATGAATCAGATTCTGATCAGTTTGATCATGAATCCCATGATTCCTAGGCTCGCAGAGGGAAGCCAAGAAAACTTTCACAGCTCAAATATGCACAGAAAATGTATATCTGCATCTAGATGTCGCAAAAACCAAGTATTCATTAGTCAAATCCTGGCATGCGCATAGCCAAAGCTTCTCGTTCCCACTAGATAACGATCTAAGGGTCGCGAGGTTTCTTTAAAATGAATAAAACTAGAAAGAAAGCTAGATTAAAGTAAACCTTAGCCATTCTAGCTACCCTGTTCTGGTTGGACCTATTTTGAGCCGCTTGAAAGGTAGAAAGGGCTAGATTTAAAGAAATCTAGTTCGCCAAATGGATATCAGTGCTAATTCATATTAAATGAATATTTAAAGCAGATATTTAATCATAATAAAGAAAGAATGTATATATAATTATATATATACGAAAGCTATAAGGGGCGATGGGTTTCCACTCTCAGGCCCATACTAGAATGTAAATATATATATATATATATATATATATATATATATATATATATATGTTTATAAAAGCTGTAAAAAGTCACAGAGTAATCCAGGCTTGACAAAATGAAAATATATATATATAAAAGTTGTAAAGGGCGAAGAATTTCCAATCCTATGTCTGGACTGTATTGGAAATATATATATATATATATATATATATATATATATATATGTATATATATATTTATAAAAGCTGTAAAAAGCCATGGAGTAATCCAGGCTTGACAGAATGTAAATATATATATATATATATATATATATATATATATATATATATATATATACAAAATTGATCAGGTCCGGACTCCCGGACCTGATCAAATCCGGACCTTTTTTTTTTTTTTTTTTTTTTGCTTTTTTTTTTTAAAATAACTAATAAAAAATGTATAATATTTTATGGAACTGGAATTTTTTCATAATACAGTGTTTTAGGTGTGATTTGGATACATATAACAAAATAAGTCTGTACAGTCTGTATAACCTGTGTTGTTATATGTATCCAAATCACACCTAAAACACTGTATTATGAAAAAATTCCAGTTCCATAAAATATTATACATTTTTTATTAGTTATTTTAAAAAAAAAAAGCAAAAAAAAAAAAAAAAAAAAAATTGGTCCGGATTTGATCAGGTCCGGGAGTCCGGACCTGATCCGGCCTGTATATATATATATATATATATATTTATAAAAGCTGTAAAAGAGCCACGGAGTGATCCAGGCTTGACATAATGTAAATATATATATATATATATATATATATAAAAGCTGTAAAAGAGCCACGGAGTGATCCAGGCCTGACAGAATGTAAATATATATATATATATATATATATATATATATATATTTATATATATATATAAAAGCTGTAAAAGAGCCACGGAGTGATCCAGGTTTGACAGAATGTAAATATATATATATATATATATATATATATATATATATATAGAAAAGTTGTAAAGGGCGGCGGATTTTCAATCCCAAGCTCGGACAGAAATATATATATATATATATATATATATATATTTATAAAAGCTGTAAAAATACCACGGATTTCTAATCCATGCCAAACTGAAATATAAATGTTAATATATACCGTTTGTGTGTGTGTGTATATATATATATATATATATATATATATATATATATATATTAAAGCATTAAAAGCCACAAATTTAGCAATACATGCCAAACGAAGTCAGAAAAATTTATATATTTATATAGTTATATATATAAAAATAGTAACTGCCACAGATTTGCAATCCGAGCTTGCCAGAATTGAAAAGTTAGTATATATATAGTTAAATATATACATACAAAATTTAAAAAGACCACGAATTAGCAATCCAGGACATGAAAATTAGTACATATATGTATATATATATATACATAAAAGCAAGTACAGACCGCGGATCATCGATCCGGGCTGTGCAATTGCGAAAAAACGTATATATGTACTAAAATGTACTAAAAAATAAGCAAAAAGGGCCACGAAATTGAGTTTCGGGAAAAATCAGAAGATAAAACTTTACGTGCACGTGTATAAATACACAATGAAGTAGGAAACGAGTTCTGATCGTAAAAATACTTACAATCGACTGCTACACGGTCTTTTTCCACTTGGTAGGCTTCAAACGGACGTTTCCACTAGTTAATTTATAGTATGTTGTAGTATATAATTATACCTATGTGTTAGAGTAATAAAAATGAGGTTTGGAGTACAAGAAGTCGGGCTAGGAAATGAAATGGGCGGAGTTTCAGAGCGTTTTATATTTTTTTTATCTTTTTTGGCAAGGGGGCACTTTTATTTAAAGACCCTATGGAAGCGGGCCTACCCGCAGCAGGCAGGGCCCACATGATGGTCCAGTCGTCTCGAAGTATGTGCACTCCGAGTAACGCGATGTCAGGTTCAAAACTTTTTAACTTTTAATCGGGGCGTCCGTTTAAGTTGTGCTATACCTTTCCGGAAAGCCCTCGCCAAGAGCTTCACAATGACATGGGACTAAAACTTTTTCGAGTCCAAGAAGACGGGTTCATAACCGGATCTTCGTTTCTTTGTAGTTTATCCGTTGAGCTATATTGTGCTGTTTTCACTTGGGATCAATGTTATGGTTCTTTCACCTTGATTGCATCAATTCGGCTTGATTTTGACTGAATTGGATATAAGTTGGTAAAATAACCATTTTACCCCTCCATGGGTTGTCTCTTGTACCGGCACGATCTTTGGCTGATTTCCCGAGGTTATCTCCAAGGTATTGATCCCAACCGACTCTGTTTGTCCTCAGGGTTGTCTTCGAGGCTGACTTGGTTTCCCAAGTTTGTCTCTAGGGATGATGTGATGCTTTAGGGTTGTCTCCGAAGTTAATTTGGCTTCCCGGGTTATAACTGGGGCTTGACCTGACCTCTCGGATTATGATCGGGGCTGCTTTACATCACGTTATGGTTATCGGGGCTTGACTTGACCTCCTGGTGTTGTCGGGGTTTGACTTGACATCTCGGTATAGTGACTGGGGTTGAGCTTGACATCCTGTGGTTGTCGCTGGGGTTGCTTGACATCCCTGTATTGTCACTGGGGCTTAACTTGACATCCCGGTAGTGATCGGGATTTGCCTTAACATCCCAATGTAGTGACTGGGGGGCAGAGTTGACATCTCGGTATTGAGACCAAAGCTGAGTTGACATCCCGATATTGAGATCGGGGATTAGTTGACATCCCGGTATTGAGACCGGGGCTGAGTTGACATCCCAATATTGAGACTGGTGCTGAGTTGTCATCCCGGTATTGAGACCAGGACAGAGTTGACATCCCGGTATTGAGACCGGGGCTGTGTTGACATCCCGATATTGAGACCGGGGCTGAGTTGACATCCCGATATGGTTACCAGGGCTTCACTTAACATACCGGTGTTGTTGAGGTTTGACTTGACATCCTGGTGTAGTGACCGGGGTTGAGCTTGACATCTCGAGGTTGTCGCCGGGGCTGCTGACATCCCGGTATTGTCACTGAGGCTTCAATTGACATCCCGGTAGTGATCGGGGTTTGCCTTGACATCCCAGTGTATTGAGACTGGGGCTGAGTTGACATCCCGATATTGAGACCGAGGCTGAGTTGACATCCTGGTATTGAGACTGGGAGGCTAAGGACCATTTTACCCTCCTGCAGGGTTAGTAACAAGAATGCAAAATTTTGAGTGTCTACAAACTTAAAAACCTAGGTTTTTGGTGGCATATCGAAGAACGATGTATTTAAGAGTCGTGGACTCATGAATGGTTGAATTCGGACTTAAAACAAAGAAATGAGCGAAGAATGCTCGCAAACGTTTAACGAACGCGTAATAGGAATTTAAACATTGAATTTATCTTTAACGGATTCAGAAACTTATTTTGTCCTGATGAAATCAAATTATGTAAGATATGTGAGTTAATGGCTTTTGAACGAGCTAATTCTGAGTTATAACGAACACGTTATGAGCTCGGGAAGCAAACATATTGAAAAAAAAAAATCAAGGGCTCAGGGCAGGCGCCGCCGCACCACCCTAAGCTTGGAAAAGCCCAGCCGCAGCGCTGGCCTTGGGGCTTCTTCAGTTCCTGGCCACACCGTAGTGCGGCTATTAAGCCTATGTTAGGTGTCGCAGCTCCTTAACTAAAAAATTTCCGACGCGGGCTTTTGTTAATCAAACGTTTTACGTGGTAATTATGGGACAAGTATATACTTAATATACATGAAGAAAGAATTCCTAAACAACATGTATAACTATGGTGTTAGGAATTAAATTTTGATTAAAAGTTAATAAACTTAGAATGTGTAGTGCGAAAACTTAAACCGTGTATCGTATTCAAGTTTAACGTGCGTCTTAAGGTTATATAGTACGTAATGGATGTGTATGATACGAGAATGATAAGAAATGAAGATAAAACTTATGTAATTTCTATACGAAATTTGATATCAATAATCCAAAGGAAACGTGTCCGAACTAATGAACCAATTAGGGTTACAACTATTATTATACTTAAACGAAGATCAATGAGTGTCAGTTGTTGACCTATGAGTGTTAATAAGCCGCAACGAATTATTAATGAAATAAATTCGATTAAGCTATAGAAGAGAAAGAAGTTGGTTTAAACAATGTGCTTAGATTGTTTAGTAGCTAATTTTAGTGTGCTATGTGAATATAACATGTAGAAACTGTAAAGACTAAGAACGGTTGAACTTCACGTAGAAGACGCTTGAAGGCAAGTTCTTCTAACGCTTGTCTGACCTTTGTGTTAGTCAAGTTTCTATGATTCATGTTATAGTGTACATGGATTGTTTACGAAAGAGTCGATACCATTCTTAACTCGGCTAGACAAATCTTAAAGGTTGATTGATTTGGTTATAATTTTTTCAATATAGTATTGATAACGTTATCCTATGCCAATTGTTTGGTACGGATTCAAAGGTAAGCCTGAGTATGAATAAACAAAGGTATTTTTCATCGGTTATTCGACGGACACACGAGGTTTACAAAACTTAAACATAAATACGTTTAACGAATGAGTGTTGATCAACATAGAGTAATATAGGCTGATCACCTAGAAGTGCTCATAAGTTATATCGGGTGTATGGTCTTGGTGTCGGGATATCCTTTTCATGAATGAAAATGAAATGAGAATGTTCATGGACTTTTGACCCACTTAGAATTCTTAAGCTACTATATGTACTTTGGAATTGTTTTAAGAGAATGAAAAGTGCTATTTCGATTGTTCATAGTACTTCATAACTATTTGTTCAGTTATTGAAGATTCAATCATATGATTTTTGATTTTGTGGTTGCTTATATATTATTAGACTTGCTGAGCTAGTTATGCTCACTTCTTGCTTGAATTATATGATTGCAACTAAGAGTGAACGGACCAAAGGTTCCGATAAGGATAAGGGCAAAGCCAAGATGGATAAGTAGATTATCCTGTAATAGAATAGTATATTTGTATGAACTTATACTATGACAATGAACGATGTAATGTTTAACGGAACCTAGGAAGGATTTATCATTATTATTGTAATAAGAATTTAGTAAATATGTTCATCTTGATGTTGTTTTCATTGGAATGAATGTATAGATAGTAGTACCGTGTAGCACCATATCTGTGGGTTGAAAGTACCCGGATTTGGGGGAGTCACATACGTTATGTTAAAAATTAACATAGCTTGAATATTAATTTTGAATGGTAAATTAAAAAGATTTATAATCTTTAAGTGATTAATTATTGATATGAATTATATAAAGTGATTATATGAATGGTAATAACTTATCAAGCCAATTCAGGCTAATTAAGTTAATGAATTAGTGGAGCAAAAAAGAAAGCCAAGAAATAAGAATATATTAATTAAATATTAATGATATTGAAAACTTAGTGACATATAGTGAATGATTATGTGAGTATATGAATATAATAAATATTTATCAATGATGATAAATATGTTTTGACTTATGTGGAATGTGTATGTGACTAAATAAATATATATATTATAAATATGTATATATATTTATTATATAAAGAGAATTAAGAATAAAGCCTTGTAACCTAATATATATATTAGGAATGTGAATTTAATAACCTAAAGGTTATAATATAAAAGAATGTTAGTATTTTAAATTTATACTAACCTAAGAGATTAATTTTATTATTTATTTTATAACCTAATTAAAGCAAGTTTAAATGAGTTATAAAATTAAATGTACATGAGTAATTATTTAAATTCCAACATGAGTAGAATACAAATTTTAAGTAAATAATTAGGGTAAGATAAAATTATATGTTGGACCTAACCTATTTGCATGACCCAAATATTTTAATTAGAGAGCCCAAAAATATTAAGGAATTAGCCCAAACTTAGCACAACTTGTTAAGGGACTTTTTAGTCATTTGATTAAGCAAATTTGACATTAAAAATAAATTAAAATTATGACCTAAAAGGAGGAGAGAGGGGCGGCCACACAAGGAGAAAAATGAAGCATGTGATGTAATTATGATAACTTGTTTTAGTTGCTAAATTAATTACCAACTACAACATGTGTTATTCTTTTATTTTGTCACCATTATTACCAAGTTTACAAGCTAAAGCAACCTTATAATGAATGAAAGAGAAAAAAAATCAAGAGATAAGAGAGTTGATGGGAGATGTATATGAGATATACAAAATATATCTACACATTTTACTAACACCCAAAAATTCATTTTCTTTCTCTTTCATCTTACTTCCAAGCTAGCAAAAATAAATAGAGAGAGAGAATAGAAAGGCCATTTCACCAGCCACATAGAGGGAAAAAGAGAGAAAGTTTTGTGTGTTCAAAGCTCCATAATCAATCTAGGAAGAAGAAGAAGAAGAAGAAGAAGAAGAAGAAGAAGAAGAAGAAATATCTTGAGCAAAGGTATAATCCTAAACTAATTTATGTAATTTATTTTAGTTGTTTTAAATCAAAAGTTTAGGTTTATGATTCCAAACCTTAAAACCTTATATCTACATGTTAATAAGTATTTTATATTTAGATTTAACCCTTTTGAGTGTTAAAAGTTAGAACAAAAGAAAGAAAAGTAAAACTAGTTTTTAAAACCTAGAAAATCCTAACTTTTATATACTTTGAATATCTACCGTTTTAGATCTACAACTTCTTTTTGCGATCCTTCAAGAAGGGGTGTTAGATATGTAAGTTAACTAGTAAACCCAAGTGGTAGCACTCAAAAATGTTGAGTTTACAAGTTGTAGGAGCTGTTTTGGTAAAAGCATTCCAGATTTTTCAAAAGGGAAAATAAACTGTTGATGACCAGTCCCTTCCAGGGGCATTTTTGTTTTTTTTATCCTTTAAAAATTCTACGAAAATTTGAGGTGTTAATATACTGAGTTATCTAGATCCAATCCAAAGATGGCGATTTTTGGATGTTTACAATAGGAGTTATGGATTTTATAAGAAAGGACTACTTTAAAAGTAAACTTAAAAAACTCTTTGTTTGTAACTCCAAAAATTGTAAGCTTTTTACTGAAAGTACATATATATAACAAGAACAGCCCCTGAAAATTTCATAATGTTTGGACTTAAGGTCTGTTCTTGATAAATATAGCAAGATTCGGCTGTTTTGGTCATTTTAAATATAGTAAATGAAATTCAAAATTTCAGAAAAAATATATGTTCATAAAGATATTATATACTGATATATTCAAGAAAAGAAGAATTTTTAGAACTGTTTTGGTATTTTTCATGGATGTGTTTGAGTTATGAATAAATAAGAATAATAAGTTATGTAATGTTAAAATTTGTGTAATTGTGATTTTCTTCACAAAATATCCTTAAAATGGTAGGATCAGGTTTGTGGAGGATGTTTTGGTCATTTTTGATAATATATTATATTCATGTTTTATGATTATTAAATAAATGAATTAGTAAAGATTAAATAATTAAAATAAATTATTTATAAGTTTAATAAATAATTAAAATATTATTAAATGATTAATAATATTATGAGGTGAGTAAGATATTATTAAATGATTAATAATACTTGTGAATGGATAAATATTATTAAATAATTAATAATATTATATGATAGTTTAAGATTAATAATAAAGAGAAGTAAAGTATTTTAATAATATAGTATGATTGAACATTTAATATGCTATATTGAGTATATAGTATGCTGAAAAGAGAATGGTTTGCATTCGGTTTGCTGTATTAGCATTCGGTTTGTTGTATTAGCATTCGGTTTGCCGTATTAACATTCGGTTTGCTTTATTAGCATTCGGTTTGTTGTATTAGTATTCGGCTTATTAGATTATAAAGAAGAACCTATAAATTTTATGATTAAGTGTTAAATCTTAATGTGTATGGTATAATGATTGAAATATTATCAAATGACGATAATATTAGTAATGATTTATGGTAGTATCAGATATTTTATTATGTGATTCCATGTTAGATAAATTATTGTAGAATAATAGTATTATAAGTGAGATATGTGATGCTAATTGATAGATCGATCTTATTAATGATAGGTCTTTCATAAGAAGTCATATTAAATTGTGTAGCAGTAGTAAACAAATCAGACAAGTTTCCTAACTTAGCTTGAGTTATTAATTTCAAAGCATGATTAGTGGAAAATTATTGTTGATTATTAACATCCATAATTATTATTGTTATTCGCACATAGTGCAATTGATTCTTGTTCTATTATTTGAACTGTTTATGAGCTATGTCTCAGCTAATTATTTTGGCGAGACTAATATTTGTTAAAGCATGAAACGTTCTATTTAATATGAATTGATTTATTATTGAAAGATCTATGCCATTGATTTCGGCTAGATCAATATTGATATTATATGTTAAAATCATAGCATTGTAGCATTTCTTTGAAAGCAATCCAAATCATATTATTGTGGTACGGACTTATGATATAAGACTGAGATGAACAACCCTTATAAAAAGGGAAACTTTATTGTCGGACATCCGACCCCTTACGTTATTTTTGAGTATTATGTATAATATAGGGTACAATGGAGCTGATCACATCATGTAATCGCAGAAAAGTATAATTAGTTTTTATATATAACTTATATTCTTGAGGTAATTCAGTTTTATTAACTGATGATTCCTCTATTAGTTCTTGATCCATTTGTGATCACTCAGCATGAAATCTGGGAATATCCCACTTTATTGAATATTGTTGCAGTATTGCTAAACTTCTTAATCCATTGAATATTATTGAACCTTTGAAAGAATTTTACTCTTTCATCCTTGATATGTTTTCCAGCATGGAATTTAAGAAAATTCTTGTTATTGAAAATAATTTATTATTCAGCTACTTCGAAATCTTTTGAATATTGTTAAAGTTCTATAAAAGTTAGACTCTTCTATTCATGATATATATCCTTTATTGTACGCTTTAACTTGATGAGCAAACTCATTGCTCACTCTTGCTTAAATAAAACATTTTAGCTAAAGCCGAGGTAGTAGAGGGTTCTAAGAAGGATAAAGGCAAAGCGAAGGCGACTGAGTAGTATTAATTGTGTAATGATTATTGTATCAGATTTAGACTTAAGCCTTTTGTATTAGTAAACATGTACGGTTAAGGTTAGTTAACCTGGGATGATGATATAATTATGTTTTAAGGTATGTTTTTATTAAGATAATTTAATAAATGATGTAATTCAACAATGAATGGGTAGTTAGATGTGATATGTATGATGGATCGTGAACACCAAACCCAAGGTTGGGGAACCAGGATTTGGGGGCGTCACAGCCAATCCTAGGAAACTCCTTACATTCGACGGTGTCTTCGGCTGATCCCAGTTTATCACTGCTTCAACCTTTAATGGATCTACAGAAATTTCGTCCTTGTCAACCACATATCTAAGAAATTGCACACGCTCTATCCAGAATTCACATTTTGAAAACTTCGCGTACAACTTCACTCTTCTTAACGCCTCTAATGTCACCTTCAAATGTTCCACATGCTTCTCTTTGGTTTTGGAATACACCAAAATATCACCGATGAACACCACCATGAATTTATCTAAGAATAAACACCATGTCCATTAGGTTCATAAAGGCTGCAGGAGCATTCCATAAACCAAATGACATCACCAAAAACTCATAATGACCATAATGAGTCCTAAACGCTGTCTTCGGTACATCCTCTTTCCTGACCTTCAACTAATGATACCCACTCCTCAAATCTATTTTTGAGAAATATCTAGCTCCCTTTAATTGATCAAATAAATCATCGATCCTTGGCAATAGATACTTATTCCTAATCATGACTTTGTTTAACTCTCTGTAATCAATGCAAAGCCGCATTGACCCATCATTCTTCTTAACGAACAACACTGGAGCTCCCCATGGCGATATGCTCGGTTGGATATACTTCTTGTCCAAAAGTTCTTGCAGTTACACCACCAATTCTTTTATCTCTACCGGAGCCATATGGTACGGGGCTTTCGATATTGGGGCAGTTCCTGGCACTAAATCGATCATGAATTCCACTTCCCTATCTGGCGAAAGTCATGGCAAATCATCTGGAAATACGCCTACAAAATCCTTTACGACATGTATCTCCTCTAATTTCACACCCTTCTTCTGAGTATCGACTATGTAGGCTAAATATCCTACACAACCCTGTCTTAACAACTTCCTAGCCTGCATCATTGTCACACAAATTGCTTGTCTAGGCAACTTGCTGCCATAAAATACCACCTTTGACGGAGTCATAAGGTTAATACACTTCTTTTGGCAATCAATTATCACCCCATAATTGAATAATAAATCCATTCCCAAAATAATGTCAAATTCCCCAAGTCTAATCGAAATTAGATCTACGATCATCACGTTTCCCTTAATAACAACCCTACAGTTCGGTGTACAAACCTAACAAGAATTACCTCCCTATTCGTAATTTTTATGTTCAACGGGTAATCTAATTCCTCCTTAGGAAATTCTAAATTCTTAGCAAAATCATTAGATATAAATGAACAAGTAGCACCCGAATCAAATAATACGTAAGTATTTATATCATTGATCGGAATAATACCTGACACCATATCCCTTGATTGCATATGATCCTGCACAGTCATGTTGAAAGTTCTGACGGTGGGTCGGTTTGACGGTGTAGATCCAGTGATAGTCAAGCTGCTACCACCATTGTTTCACCTACTCCCACCTGCTCCTGCTCCTTCTGCTTCCTTCTTGGGACAATCCCAAGCTAGATGATCCCTTAATCTGCAAGTGAAGCAAGCACCCTTATTAGGATTAGGGAAATTTGGCGCTATTTGACCCTCTTGATCACAATTGTAACACACCCTCTTCCTCTTCTTATATAGCCCCACATGATTTTTTCAGCATGTAGCATAAGCTTCCACCCTCTTCCTCTGACTCCCTTTTTGATCCCTAGTAGAAACACTGTCATTCCACTTCCTCTTCTGACTGTTACCACCACCATTGCTACCACTAGCCTTGTTGTTCTCATTTTCACTCTTCTTCTGCTTCTTCTTCTTCTTCTTCTTCTTCTTCTTCTGTTCCTAGTTATATTTCATCAAAGCATCGCTTCCACCTTTCGCGATGACTGCCTTCTCCAAATTTGCTGCAAATGTATTCAATTGGAACATCGAAACCTTGCTATACAACCAAGGCTTCAATCCCTACTTAAACCTCCTCGCCTTCCTTTCATCCGTATTCACTTGATAAGTTGCAAACCTAGCCACCTTATTGAATTTTGTGGCGTATTATGGCACAGACATAATACCTTGCTTCAGCTCCAGGAATTGGACCTCCATCTGGTTCCGAGAGCTCGTCGAGAAATACATCTCAAAAAATATCTCTTTAAACCTATCCCACGTAATTATACCTTGTCCTCCTCGAACCTTATTTTTCTGCCACCAATAGCTGGCTTCCGACTTCAGCATGAATGTTGCAAAGGCAGTCTTTTGATCATCATTGACCCTAGCAACGTCAAAAACCTTCTCCATTTCCATAATCCAGGTCTGGGCTTTAACTGGATTTATGGATCCTTTAAACTATGGCGGTCCTACCGCTTTAAAATCTTTAAATGAAGTAGTTAGCTTGCAGTTGATTCGCAAGTGCTATCATTAACAGGTTTGCCAGTTGTTGGACTGGAATGACGTTATCCTCGTTGTTGTTATTCATAGATCCTTCCTGAGGTTGCTGACATGTTTGGCGTC
The DNA here is from genome assembly GCA_020205555.1 of Panax stipuleanatus. NCBI lineage: Eukaryota > Viridiplantae > Streptophyta > Magnoliopsida > Apiales > Araliaceae > Panax > Panax stipuleanatus. The sequence continues at coordinate 83,018,793 of CM035116.1, read as the reverse complement.
TTCTTGGCGGCATTTTCTGTTTGAAATATACACTTATTAGATCATTACTCAATTTCTTAAGTATTTAAGACTTAACTTAAACATTTTAAGATTATCACTTATCACATAACATCTTCAATAAACTCTGATATTTTATTCATTCAAAATTTTAAACATAAAAAATATAGCATGACTGCTGTTTACATCAACTATCTTGAACTCATAAAGTTCTAGGATTACATCATCATATCCTGATATTTATCTCAAAATCTGAGATTTACATTTGTTTATCTCATAGTTAATAACATAACTTATTATTCTTTCTATCATGATCTACTAAGACGTCGAACAGCTTCTCTACGCTCTTCTTCTATGATACTGAACATCGTCCTACGATCCAACATGTACCACGGTAAGTCCTCGAACTGAACTGTATAGTAGAGAACTCGGTCCTGGGCCCTATCAATCGCAGTCTGAAAAATGTAGTGTATCTCATCAATCTTAGCCTTCTTTGCCTGGATCTCATCCTTAACACATTCTTTATGCTGAGAAACCTTCATCCAAGCGTCTTTCTCTCTCGCGTGCTTCGCTGACTCCTCTCTCAGGTTGCCCTTCAATTTCTCAACTTTAGCCAATAACTGTTCTTTGTGACTCTCTGCCTGAACTAGTGTCCACTCCACATTTCCAAGACGTTCATAAAGATCTTGGATCATCTCATCCTTCTACTCTATAGTGGTCTGACGCATATCTACCAGCTCCTCCAACTCCCTGACTCTATCCTGTAGCTTTATATTACGATCATAGAGCGCATCATACATCTCGGCATCGATAGAGGTAAGGGGTACCTCCTTCGGATATTCATCATCTTCTTCCTCCATTTCCTCATCCTTTTAGTCAAACTCATGCTCATTCTCCTGACCCACAACTGTGACCAACAAAGATGGCTCCCTCTGTACTAACTGCTCCCAGACGGTATGTATGTCTCGGGGCTCTTCCTCTTTAGCTACTCGGGGTTCCTCTTTCCTAGGCTGACTGGATCCTCCAACATCAGACATCCTGACAACAAAATTTTAAGTTTTAATTACTACTCGATGTTATTCGGTACTCGCGAGCACATTGGTTAATAACACATAAACATATAAAGTCTTTTATTATTTATCTTTAATGAATTCCTTAATTCATTTCTTAGAACTCGATAAGAGTTTATCACCACTACGTTTTCGATCTCCTATAAGGCTAGTACCTAAGGTTTCCCCACCTAAGGTTCATTACCTAAAGCTTTGATACCAACTTGTGACACCCCCAAATCCGAGTACTTCAATCCCACAGATTTGGCGTTTACTGTCCAATTAAATCACATCTAACTACCCATAAATAAGGATATAAATGAAACTCATAACTTAAATAGAAATTCTCCAATTAAAGGGTTACAACATCTTAAACACGTCTCAGGTCATCTAACCTTTAATACATAAATTGAAAATACATAACATATTTAAAGAAGTCTTATACATAACATTCTCAAATAAAGTAACAAGTCTTCATCACTTGTTCATTTTGCCCTTGCCCTTACTAGAGGACAACTTGTCAGATCTTTCAACCTTAGCTACAATGTTATTATGCAAGAGTAAGAAAACAATTTCCAACAAGTATAACAATAGAAATAATAATCACATAAGAGTAATCAATGAGTACTGGATAACAGAAAGCTCGGCTTTTGATTCAAGATTAGAAAACAAGATCAAAGGTACATCTGAGGGTCGCAAGACCATGAACTATGTTCTAGGTTATTAAGTATTTCTACTTAAACCTTTAACAGTCGTTAGACTATATGAACCTTCCTTCTCGTACTAAGGGGGATCAGCCTTTCGTACCATGTATTGTGCACAAACATCTTAACGCTATCGCGTAATATAATCCCCTATAATACGGTTGTTCATCTCAGTTTTGACATAAGAGTCCGCACTAACGAAAGTTTAGTTTGGATTGGCTTCAATAATAATTTTAAAATTTAGAACGCTCATCAACTATGGATAAGTCGAATCAATAAGGGTTCACTAACCATTCAAGGGTTCGATACAATAATATAAGGTTGAACAACGATATTTAAATCAAAGATTAAATCTCAACAATATACAATTGAATAAACATTGTATAGCCAAAGTATTACTTCAAAAGAGTTAGAACAACTCATATAGAATCATGAACTTGAACAGTTTAGGCTTTGAATAATTCAAAATAAGAGTTGGGAACTCGTTCAATAAAAGATTACAGATAAGAACTTGCGTAATCGTAATCAACATAGGGTAACGAACTTGCCTCGTGCGTAGGTTAAACAACTATAACACACGTACTTCAATATCCTACATGCATACCATTAATATCCACAACACTTGTTAGCCAAATCAAAGTTAGCCTTTTTGGTTTCATTTAACACCTTAATTAAGTTATAAGCATTAACTTAAAGTCTAACCACATAACACGAATCTAACTAACATATAACATAAGCTTTAATATACAAATTCTCAACTCTTACAATGTCTAGTTTCAATCTTATCTAATTTGTTAATCAATAACTTTCCTTCTTCATATTTAGTATTATAACATCACTAAAATCTATTATAACATCTTACTATAAGCCTAACACAATTTCATGCTCATTAGACTAAGTTACATTAACATGCCACAGCTGAAAAAAGAAGAAGTAAACAAAACAGTTTTTGATTAGGGGAGGCCGCAGGTGGCCTTCCTGAACCTATAAACCGGCACAGCTGCGCTGTTCCTTCCTTTAACACCAGCGCAGCTACGCTGGTGTGCAGACAGGAACTGCAGCAGCTCGACATAGTAGTTCATCCAAGCCAAAAACATGACTTCCAACACACAAAGCTCTAAATTAAGTATACCCAAATGACATAGACTTTACAGAAAAAACACCAAGCATTGTTTATATGATTCTAATCTATAAAACAACCTTAAACAACTAAACTATAAGAATTAAAACTATGTTCATGCTCAAAATTCATGTTTTAACATAATTAGTGAGAACAATCACCACAGACTCGTTTCCCAACCAAATTAGTTCATACCACATGCATTTTTTTTGTTTTTGAATGTATTCACATAATCAACACTCAATTTACAAATTAACTCATGATTAGATCATCAATTTTAACTCTAAAGTAAGTCTTTTTTGTACATATTATAACAAAACTGAAATCCATACTTTAAAACTTATTTCATACAAATTTAATTTCTGAAAATTATTTCTAGACAACATATACTAGATTATATATATATATATATATTAACACATATAACTGATAGTAGTGTGCATACAAGCCAATCATGTATGATGATAAAGCACATACTTTGTAAACAATCTTATTTATTTATTAATAAAATATTAATTTAAGGCATTTACTTATCTACGTGGTGTTGTTTTTTATAATATGTAAATAACCCATAGTTTTAAGCAATGCTTTCAGAATCATGATGAGATCATGCTAATGAGATCTAAATTCTTAGAAAGCTTAAAAACTAAAATAGTTCTCAATCATGAGATTTCTAAAATGGGGATTAGTAAATCCGGATAGATTGGTACATATGTTGCTTGCTCATTGGATGAGAATGATTGATCTCATGGTCATTTGTGTGGAGACACTAAAGCAAGTATGTAGGTGCTTATTGGAGAATAAGTTCAGTGAACGTGACTCGCTATAGAATACCTAATGGAGTTTTACTCGCCTGTCAATAAAAATTCCTAATGTGATAGTAGTACAAGTGATCCTTGGATTTGAGATCATCATAGTATCTTATATGTAACAAATTATACTTTGACATATTCCTTAAGGCCTTTTAAGGAATATATAGGGTATATTTGGGTATAATGAGTTACATATGAAGATAATGTATGATCAATAAAGAATCTACCACCTCTAGTAAAAGAGGAAATATGTCCTATGTGATTCGTTAAATGACAACCCAGGAATACTTGTCCAAGGTAGAATGAAATTAGAAAGAGGTTTTTAATTTGCATTATTTGGAGTTGTGCATTTTCTAATCGAAATACATATGATTAAATAAATTAAGACTTGACAGTAAATCTATATCTTATATTTAATTGGGACATTGTATGGTGGAAGAATTGAATTGTACAGTAACTATTAACTCACAGGTTCTTTTATGATTAATGTTAAAATCTATATTATCTAGAAAGTCGTTGATCGCTAGGGAGGCTTATCCCTATTGTAGAATAAATGTTATTTATTTAAATAGATTATTAGTTTAATTTATTTATTTAAATAAGATTAGAATTGTTCTAATTGATTTATTCACAACCGGTTTAATATGGAGAACCTAAAAGGTCACACCATAAAAGGAAGAAGAATTATTTAAGAAAAAAATGCCATGATAGTAATAATGCATTAAGTGTAATTAATTTAATCTATGGTGATAGAATAAATTAAATAGCTTAATGTTTATTTTTTAATATTTTAGAAATATTAAATATAAATTAATAAGAGAAGTCTTATTAATATTATTATTATTATTATTTTAATTCTAAAGGAGTTTAGAAATTAATATAATAACAGTACTCTCTCTCAATCCTAATAAGATTAGGATATAAATTAATTAAAAGTGTTTAATTAATTAATTAAATAAAACCCTATTCTAATTGGATTAGGAGGGTTAACCTAATATCTATATAAGAGAGTCTTATATCAGAAATAAGGTACGTGAATTTTTCCAAGGGTTGGGAGTACACATATTCTATAGAGATAGAAATAAGGGTTTAGCCAATAACCCATCTTCCTGAGTTCTTCATCTTCCTTGGTGGATCACAGTTAGAGTCCAAATATTTGTGTGGCTGACATTGATCAAGGGAAGGAGCCACTACAGAGGAATCAAAGCAATCAAAGGAGTAGAACTTGTACCTGAGGAAGCTTGGATCTTCAAAGGTGTAATTCCATCATATCCTTCTATGTATTAACTGATAATTGATGCACAAGAAAGATCATGGTTAAGGGTTTGTAAGAAAATTTTAAAATCTAATTTTTCATCCCCCGCTGCGTTTATGTAATTTGATTGCATGCTTATGTTTCTAGCAAACCCAACAGTGGTATCAGAGCCAATCTTGTGCTAATTATCAGTTTATGTGATTCCATACATGTATGATATGCGATTGGATCGAGTTCTTAGCAACAAAAATTTTTCTGATTCTGCAAAGCTGCGCAGCTGTGCCGGTGTAAGGCCTTCTTGCTGCACAGCTGCGCTGGTGTCTTGTCCTGGTTTTCATGATGCGTCGGTTCCCTTTATATTCCTGGGGCAGCTGCGCCACTGGACAGGAACTGAATATTTTTTTGTTTTATTTTATTTAATTAAATGAATGGTTTATTTAATTAATAAAGGTTTAAAATAAAGATGTTTATTTTATATGAAATGAGATTTCATAATTGCTAAAATTAAAGAGTTTAATTTGGAATTATTTTTGAATGAAATAAAGGAGTTTATTTTTCCAAAAACAAAGTTTAGCAAACTTTTGCCCATTAATTGATATTAATATATATATGGAATGAATTTACTTTCATGAGATGAATAAGTTTTATTGATACGTATGATGATATGTATATTAATAAAAGGGATTGATTACGGACTATGACCAATGTTATTGGATTTTATTTTGGATGAATGCTTGAATGTATGGGTTTTATAAAATGGGGTCTGCGTACCACGTCTTCTCTTGTTTTACTCTCAGTGTAAAATTCTATCTCCCTCCTATGTACTTCCCCTTGATTGCTGATCAAGGTTTCTATTTAATTATAAATAGTTTATGTAATAGAGATAGTTAGAATTATCTTGAAGAAACTGGAGACCAAGGAGCAAGGAGCGAGTGAGGACCTGTTTGTATGGAGCCCGGGTTTAAATGTAATAGTTACATTTAAATTTAAATTCTTGCACTCTTAGGTTTTACCTTTTGGTTCACTTGGTGGCTCTAGTGAACCAAACTAGAATAAAAGTCCATAATCAATCCGGGTAGAATATAGTATTCTATATTGCATGCTATATATTATATATATTATATTTTATGCAAACATGCTTCGCATGTTTAATAAAATGACGCGTATTTTATATATATTTGTTCATGCGCGCTAAACAAGATGAGACAAATAATAACAAACCCCTCAAAGAAATAATATTAAGTCTGATGCGTTCAAATGATATTTAGAATATCGAACGTCGCCTTCTAGCATGATTAATTAATAGAGTATTAAATATTTAATATGAGTTTGTTGTGCTATCCACAAGGCGGGTATTGAGTATTTAAGATGTTAATTAATCACATTTGATGCTTATCAAGAAAATTGAATGATCTAGTCTTGTTGTGCTATCCACAAGGACAGACATTTTTCTTTTTTAAATTTATGGAAGTGCTAGGCTGGACTTAACTTAAATCATCTTAGTTCGGATGTGCACACACATGACCATTATGATTTGAGAGGCGAAATAAAAGGAGTTACATGGTGATGTAATTGACAAGAGTTGTCTACCTATTTATTTGTATATCGCTTGTTGTGCTATACACAAGGTTATATACATTTGAAATGGGATCCTTAATCTCACTAGCAAATCTTTAATTAGATGTTGTCGAACTATATAAATGAGGGTAATATAGTTTGATGAAAATAGTGGGAGATACCAATTTAAAATAAAGACCTAAATTTAATTTGGTATGCAAAGTTAATAAAATGAATGTTTGCTAAAAATGTTATCTTTTCACATGCAGAATTTCAAAAATGTCAAAACCACTAATCTCACTACGAAGCATACTTGATGCAAATAAGCTTACCGGGCCGAATTATGAGGACTGGCTAAGAAATCTGAAAATTATTCTCACTGCTGAAAAGATTTCTTATGTCCTAAATTCAACTATCCCTGAATCTATTTCAGAAACAGCCTCTGAGGAAGAGATTGCCACTTTCAATAAGTGGCAAGATGATGCATCTGTAGCTCAATGCTTCATGCTCGCATCCATGAATAATGAGCTTCAGCGTCAGCACGAAAAAATGGATGCTCCTGCTATCCTGCTTCACCTCAAGGAGTTGTATGGTGAACAGAGTAGGACTGCTAGATATGAGATATCTAAGGAGCTCTTTCGATCTCAGATGACCGAGGGTACTACCGTTGAGACTCATGTCTTGAAAGTGATTAATTTGATTGAACGCCTTGGACAGCTTGGGTTCGTCATGGATGGGGAGTTGAGTTAAGACTTGGTGTTGCAGTCACTCCCTGAGACCTTCTCGCAGTTTGTGGTTAACTTTCACATGAATAAGCTAGATGTCAGCTTGCCTGAGCTGCTTAACATGCTGAAAACTGCAGAAGGTCACTTCTCATCCAAGAAGAACCATGTCTTGATGGTAAATTCTTCCAATAAAAGGAAGAGGCCCAAGGTGTCTTCTGAAAAGAAGAAATCCAAGAAGGCTAAGGGAAAGGGAAAAGAAAAGGAACAAAAGAAACCTGAACCAGCTAAAGGAATGTGCTTTCATTGCAACTAGCCTGGACATTGGAAGAGGAACTGCAAGAAGTTTCTAGCAGAGAAGAAGCTTGGAGAAGCTTCGACTTCCAATCAAGGTTTGTTTATGATTGAAATTAACTTTTTTGAAAGTTATAATTCTACTTGGGTATTGGATACCGGCTGTGGGTCTCACATATGTAACACTGTGCAGGGACTGGTCAGAAGTAGAAAGCTGAATAATGAAGAGGTGATCTTACGAGTAGGGAATGGAGCAAAGGTTGCTGCATTAGCTGTAGGAACTTATTGTTTAGCAATGCCTTCGGGCAAGTCCATTTATCTTAATAACTGTTATTATGTTCTGAATATTATTAAAAATATTATTTCAATTTCTGTATTGGATATGGAAGGTTTTGACGTTATTATAAAGAATAATGGTTGTTCTATTTATAAAGACGATGTTTTATATGGTATTGAAAATTTGCGAAATGGACTTTATACACTTGACTTACTAGAAAATATATTTCAAATTGAACAAACTAAGAAAAGTAAAATAGATGATATTAATCATACCTACATGTGGCACTGTAGACTCGGTCATATCAATGAAACAAGATTATCTAAGTTGCATAAAGATGGGCTCCTCGAGCTATTCGATTATGAATCATATCCAACTTGTGAATCTTGTCTCATGGGTAAAATGACTAAATCTCCTTTTAGTGGAAAAGGAGAAAGAGTTACAGAGTTGTTGGCATTGATTCACACAGACGTTTGTGGACTTATGACAACAAGTGCACGAGGTGGGTATTCTTATTTTATTACTTTCATTGATGATCACTCAAGATTTGGATATGTGTATTTAATGAAATACAAATCAGAATCATTTGAAAAGTTCAAAGAGTTCAGAAGTGAAGTAGAGAAACAAATGGGCAAGAGTATTAAGATACTTCGATCAGATCGAGGTGGAGAATACTTAAGCGGTGAGTTTTTCAATTGTCTCAAAGAAAATGGTATAATCTCACAATGGACTCCTCCAGGTAAACCACAGTTAAATGGAGTATCTGAAAGGAGAAATCGAACACTGTTGGACATGGTTCGATCCATGATGAGTTTTACCGACCTTCCAATTTCCTTCTGGGGTTATGCCCAAGAAATGGCTGCATACCTACTTAACAAGGTACCTACCAAATCCGCACCAAAGACTTCATATAAGATGTGAAAAGGAAGGAAACCAAATCTTAAGCATTTTAAGACTTGGGGTTGTCCAGCTTATGTCAAAAAGTTTGAAAATGATAAGCTACAGACTAAATTCGATAAGTGTAGATTTGTGGGATACCCTAAAAAAACCGTAAGGTATTATTTCTATCATCCTACTGATCAAAAGGTGTTTGTTGCGAAACATGCTACCTTCTTGGAGAAAGAGTTTATCCATGAAGGGGTCAGTGGGAGTAAGATATATCTTGAAGAAGTTCAAGAACCACAAATTACCACTGATCAAAGTCAGGTACCTAACCAAGTAAAAGAACCTACTATACCACACCCTGTTCGTAAATCTAGAAGAGTACCGAAGATACTTGAGAGATATGGATTCGTTATAGAGGATGACGATGAGGTACACATCATGAATGATGATGATCCATTGAATTACGAACAGGCTATGAGTAATAAAGACTCAAGGAAATGGCTTGAAGCCATGAAATCGAAATGGACTCCATGTATGAAAACAAATATGAACTTTGGTTTCACCACCTGAAGGTATTAAGCCTATTGGGTGTAAATGGGTTTTTAAGAGAAAGACTGGAGCAGACGGAAAGGTAGAGACCTATAAGGCCCGACTGGTTGCAAAAGTTTTCAAACAAAGACAAGGAGTTGACTATGATGAAACCTTCTCACCAGTAGTCATGCTCAAGTCCATTCGGATTTTGCTTGCGATTGCAGCTAATAACGACTATGAGATCTGGCAGATGGACGTGAAAACGGCCTTCCTCAATGGGAAACTTGAGGAGGATGTGTATATGACACAGCCAGAGGGATTTATTTCAAAAGTTAGAACAAATCATGTCTGTAAGCTATAACGATCCATTTATCAATTGAAGCAAGCTTCTCGTAGATGGAACATTCGTTTTGATGAGACAATCAAAGAGTTTGATTTCATCAAAAATGAGGATGAACCATGTGTATACAAGAAGGTTAGTGGGAGCGCAGTATCATTCCTTATATTATATGTTGATGATATATTACTGATAGGGAATGACATTCCTATGTTACAATCAATTAAAAACTGGTTATCTAAAAACTTCTCCATGAAGGACTTGGGTGAAGCATCCTATATTTTGGGGATAAAGATCTATAGAGATAGATCTAAAAGGATGCTCGACTTATCCCAAGGAACGTACATTGATACGATGCTAAAGTGGTTTAGCATGGAAGATTCCAAAAGAGGTCTCATACCGATGAGCCATGGTATACATCTCTCCAAGAAACAGGCCCCAAAGACACCTAAGGAGAGAGACCGTATGAGTAAGATCCCTTTTGCTTCTGCAATAGGATCTATCATGTACGATATGATATGAACTAGACCGGATGTTGCTCACGCACGTAGTGTAACGAGCAGATACCAGTTGAATCTAGGAGAAGAGCACTGGAAGGCAGTGAAGAATATCCTAAAGTACTTGAGAAGGACTAAATATATTTTTCTTGTCTACAGTGGGTCTGAATTAAAACTCGAGGGATTCAAGGACTCAAGTTTTCAAACAGACCAAGATGACAGTAAATCTGTTTCAGGGTATGTGTTTACCTTGAACGGAGGCGCAGTGGGTTGGAAGAGTTCCAAGCAACAAACAGTTGCTGATTCAGTGACAGATGTAGAGTATATAGCTGCAAGTGAAGCTGCAAAGGAAGCTGTTTGGTTGAAGAAGTTTATAACTGAACTTGGTGTGGTTCGTAGCTTTGGAGAAGCAGTTCCCGTATACTGTGACAACACCGGAGTGGTTGCACAGGATAAGGAACCCAGGTCTCATCAGAAATCCAAACACATGTTGCGGTGATTTCACTTGATCAGGGAGACCATTGAAAGAGGAGACGTCACCTTGGAGCGTGTGGACTCTCAAGATAACATTGCAGATCCATTTACTAAAGCTCTAACACAACAGCAGTTTGATCGTCACTTAGAGAAGATGGGTATGAGATACCATGGCGATTAGCTTTAGTGCAAGTGGGAGATTGATAGTAGTGTGCATACAAGCTAATCATGTATGATGATAAAGCACATACTTTGTAAACAATCTTATTTATTTTTAATAAAATATTAATTTAAGACATTTAATTATCTACATGGTGTTATTTTTTATAATATGTAAATAACCCATAGTTTTAAGCAATGCTTTCAGAATCATGATGAGATCATGCTAATGAGATCTAAATTCTTAGAAAGCTTAAAAACTAAAATAGTTCTCAATCGTGAAATTTCTAAAATGGGGATTAGTAAATCCGGATAGATTGGTACATATGTTACTTGCTCATTGGATGAGGATGATTGATCTCATGGTCATTTGTGTGGAGACACTAAAGCAAGTATGTAGGTGCTTATTGGATAATAAGTTCACTGAACGTGACTCGCTATGGAATACCTAATGGAGTTTTACTCGCCTGTCAATAGAGATTCCTAATGTGATAGTAGTACAAGTGATCCTCGGACTTGAGATTATCATAATATCTTATATGTAACAAATTATACTTTGACTTATTCCTTAAGGCCTTTTAAGGCATATATAGGGTATGCTTGGGTGTAATGAGTTACATATGGAGATAATGTATGATCAATAAAGAATCTACCACCTCTAGTAAAAGAGGAGATATGTCCTATGTGATTCGTTAAATGACAACCCAGGAATCCTTGGCCAAGGTAGAATGAAATTAGAAAGAGGTTTCTAATTTGCATTATTTGGAGTTGTGCATTTTCTAATCGAAATACATATGATTAAATAAATTAAGACTTGATAGTAAATCTATGTCTTATATTTAATTGGGACATTGTATAGTGGAAGGATTGAATTGTACAGTAACTATTAACTCACAGGTTCTTTTATGATTAATGTTGAAATCTATATTATCTGAAAAGTCGTTGATCGTTAGGGAGGCTTATCCCTATTGTAAAATAAATGTTATTTATTTAAATAGATTATTAGTTTAATTTATTTATTTAAATAAGATTAAAATTGTTCTAATTGATTTATTCACAACATATTTAATATGGAGAACCTAAAGGGTCACACTATAAAAGGAAGAAGAATTATTTAAGAAGAAAATGGACATGATAGTAATAATGCATTAAGTGTAATTAATTTAATCTATGGTGATAGAATAAATTAAATAGCCTAATGTTTATTATTTAATATTTTAGAAATATTAAATATAAATTAATAAGAGAAGTCTTATTAATATTATTATTATTATTATTAATTTAATTCTAAAGGAGTTTAGAAATTAATATAATATCAGTACTCTCTCTCAATCCTAATAAGATTAGGATATAAATTAATTAAAAGTATTTAATTAATTAATTAAATAAAACCCTATTCTAATTGGATTTGGAGGGTTAACCTAATATCTATATAAGAGAGTCTTATATCAGAAATAAGGTACGTGAATTTTTCCAATGGTTGGGAGTACACATATTCTATAGAGATAGAAATAAGGGTTTAGCCAATAACCCACCCATCTTCCTGAGTTCTTCGTCTTCCTTAGTGGATCACCGTTAGAGGCCAAACATTTGGGTGGCTGACATTGATCAAGGGAAGGAGCCACTACAGAGGAATCAAAGGAGTAGAACTTGTACTTGAGGAAGCTTGGATCTTCAAAGATATAATTCCATCATCTCCTTCTATGTATTGACTAATAATTGATGCACAAGAAAGATCATGGTTAAGGGTTTGTAAGAAAATTTTAAAATCTGATTTTTCATCCCTTCTGCTGCGTTTATGTAATTTGATTGCATGCTTATGTTTCTAGCAAACCCAACAATAACAACTATCTAATCAATTCATCCACCAAAACTCTAATTTTTCATGAAGAGCTCAAGAACACAAGAACTAAGAAACTTAAACTAGTTTTTATACCTTTAATTCCTTGTTTGAATCTTGTTAGATGATAGAGAACTCCTACTTGATTCTCTAACTTAGCTTCTGAAATCACAAAACCCTCAAACTCTCTAGTTTTCTCTCAAGCTCTCTCTTCCTTGTGTTTTCTCAGACTTTGCAAATGAGCATTATGAAACTTAAATTGACAATATATTATGTATAATATAATTGATATACCTACTATGCGTACTGCTTAACGTCGGTAGCAGTTAAGTGATCATGGCTTTAGCAGTTTCCATATTCCAAAGGGCCTTGTTTGGCTAGCTCTTAAAGGCTCTTTTTCATTTATTTTAATAACTTTCTTATTATACAGTATCCAATTGTCACACTTTAATTAATCAAATTTATTTAACTCTTACATCAAATTAATCATTTGACATATAATTAAAATTTCCATTAAATCATTATTAATTTTTCCAATTTAATTATTAAATTAAACTAGAATATAAATATCACCATTACACTAAAATATACTTATTTAAAAATTCATTTAATTTTATTATCTCATGAATTAAATCTTCAAGACATAAAATTATTAAACATTAATTTAATTAATATACTACACTTACTAAAATTATTCCACAACACATTCCATCAATTATTTATTTAACTCAATAAATAAAACAACTAAAATATTTATTTAATTTAATAAATATTTTAAATTAAATATAAAATTCTCGATCGTTACAACGACCGTACAAGCCCGATTACAAACATGTCATAGATTATGAACTGTTACAGTTTAAAAAAGATTTATCTTACGAAGAAGTTCCTTTTTAAATAGTTGACAGGAAAGAGCATGTGACGCCCCCAAATTCCAGGACCGTCACGGGGTCGCTCGAATTCGGTTCATCATGTGCTTATGGTAATACATCACAATAATAATAACTAAATATCACACAATCACAGCGAAAAATCTATTCTAGAATAATTTACCATGATTTATTATAATTATTCCCCTAAGTCTCGCAACCTACAGTACTTAATAGATTACATAATAATATCAATTAACGACTTATTACATAATCTAACTTAAGCTTAAACATAATCAAATCCAGTCTTACTACATCATCTTAATACAATAGTAAAATATTTACAACATAAAAGAGACAAGCTAGTTGGTAGCCTTGCCCTTGTCCTTATCAATGCCCGAAGGTTCGCCATGCTCTGCCTTAACTGAAATGTTTTATGGAAAGCAAGAATGAGCACAAATTGCCCAGCAAGTAATATACAATAAGGGTAAGTGATATAATTCTTAATTCTCGAAAGGGTATAACAAGGTTTGATAATTCAAGGATAACAAGAATATCAACAGTTTTCAATAATAGTCGCTAAGGACAGAATAAAATCAATGTGACTCAATAATAAATCAATTCAAGATTTTAAGATAACTGAATACTGAGCATTCACTAAGGACTATGAACTTCTACTAGAATTAACAGTAATAAACTGAAAATCCAACAAAAATAGGTACAACAGGTGATCAGCCTAAAGCACCATCGTTATGAATAACAATCAATCATACTCAAGTGTGCACGTCGGTTCTCCGACAATTATATATTCCCTTCAAAGAAGGTTGTTCTTCTCAGTCAAATACAAGATCCCGCACCAATCAATTAGTTTGGGTCGATTTTCAATAGCATAAGTCTAGTCGAATCAAATGGCATAGACACTTTCACAATATTCAAGAACAATACTAAGTTCAACATGAATAATAGCTTTAATGAAATAAGAGTTCAAGTATGTTAATTCAATTCAAACGATTAAGTAGGAAACTAGTTCGCAATATACAAAGATAGAATACTTGTACAGTAAAAAAGTGTAAGTTAGGAAACTTGCACAATCATAGATTTCCTTGCATAAAGTAAATGCGTCGGTTAGGATACTTGCCTTAAGCGTAGTCTATCCACGTAAAGTTAGCCAACACTTTTCGAATTCCTATCGTAACATAGTTACGTATATATATATATGATATCCATTAGTTATATAATTTAACTTCACATTTTGTCTTCGAATATACGATCAACACATAAGCTAAGTTTTAACCTAGCTACACAGTTATATAGAATATAATTTCTATCCTTATAGTTTAAACACATTCTCATATCATATAAGATCGCAATAATTAGCAAACATGCCCTCATATTATTAATACCACATAAGACCACAATCAATACTAAAATATATTTCATTTCAGCAAGTTATGGCATTCCCCTAAGTTAACCGTCAAAATCGGATTCACATATATCACATAGTATATATACATGTTAAAGAGTCTTTTTATATTCGTATAACCTTCCCTTGTTCCAAACATATGTGATATAGGTTCTAGGTCGACACTTGCGGTCATTCAAGGTCATTAAATTTACAAAGCCTATCATGCTTACTTTCAAAACACTTAAGGTATTTATATTAACTTGTATTAGGCATGCTCATGAATACTCGTATAGCATATATGTAGCTAGCATTGTTATTATCTTGAAAACATGCTTCGTTTATGCTAAACTTGAATCATGGCAACTAATCATGGTATATATACATGCATAACACATGAATGAGTCTAAGAGTACTATCACATGTGTCCATAAATATCAGAATATAAAACTTACAATAACATGTTAAGATTTACGTTCAAAACTTATACTTTCACTAGTAAAGTTCATTTAACGCGATCCACGTGCTCACGTTATACTATGAAACATGTATACACAAGTCATCATTCATTTCAAGCATTTCTAAGCCGCTCGACCACGTATCAAAAATCAGAATATACTCATGCTTTATAATGTTAATGATTGTTTATGGAACTTTAAGTTCGTTTCCAAACTTCATGTCGTTTTGTTAACCATGCATGCTAATATACTAAAACATGCTTACATTGCCTCATTAGGTTTATATATATGTATTAATCATGCTTCCATGCTTGTTTAAACAAAATCAAACAATTAGTACATAACAGTTTTGTTGCAGGGTGCAGAAAATTGCAGCAGGGTGCCGGCGCTGCGGCAATGCAACAACAGCCATAATCTGGCGCTGCGGCGCGGGAGGGGCTGCAGCGCGAGCATAATGCCTGGGATTGGGGCTGCGGCGGGGGGACACTGGGTCTGAGGCACTGTGGCGCTGCAGCGTGCAGATAAAGCTGCGCATCGGCGCTGTGGCGCCGCGATGCAGACTCAGTTCCTGCAGTTCACGCTGCAGCCAAAACCGCCCCCAAACTTCCTATTTCATTGATTTCAATATACGCAGATGTTATTAGACTTCTTTAACTTACTAACACACACACACACGTATATATATATATATATATATGCTTATATAACAGTCAATTGCCATTTATCAATTCCTAATTTCATGAACTCCAACCAAATTCACGAATATGATTTTTTTTATAGAAATTGCAAAGCAAAAATGGAAATGAAAGTCAAGAAAGCTATATAGTGGTTCCATCATGTATGTATGTTCATATAACAACAATATAAGGGTTCTACAAACCAATCATGAACCAATTTGGGAAACTTCAGAAACAGAAAACTAAAATGAAGAACAAAGGAAGAGGGATTATACCTCTGTAACTGATTGAGCTTGCTGCTATTCAATTCTTATAACTCTAGACTGATATTATATATGCTCTCAATTTATCAAACTCAAGAAAAATCTCAGCAAATGAAATTGAAGGGGAAGAACTTATATATATAGAGAAATTCATGTCCAGGCAATACTATTATTTTCCAAACCAAACTAACGGGTTGAAGGATTGCATGAGGGTTATGAAAGAGCAGGTAAATGGTTGTTGGATTCATCATGAATCCCACTCCCTCCATAATCATGAGCTATGAAATGCTAGTTGCTGAGTTTGGGGAGAAGAAGAAGGAATAGGCCTTAGACTTTTGTTATGCACGTGAAGAGCAAAATGAGTCTATCATTTAGGAACAAGTAAGGCTCAGCGATATGAACAATAAAATAACCCAATACATCCACATTTTATATACACTTAGGCATATATGTATACCTAAGTTATCATACTATATATTTAGAGTACAATTAGAATTACAATGTAATCCCAATAATCATGTTATTCACATAATGTAGTAAGTATAATCCACACACATATAATCCATGTACATTTTTATCTTACCAATATAATTTAATCGGATGTTATCTCATTACATTATCTCCTTTATTATTACAATCAATAATTGATTTCAAAATATTCATGATATATTATTTTAATGTATACTTGCATACATATTGTCACATAGGCTATTATCATATAACTCCCATAATTCAATAAGCCTTACCATATAATAGTGTCATATTACACTTCAAATAACACATAGTTAGCTAATATGTTACACATTTAATTCACATGCTTGCACATATAATTTCTCATCTTATTAATTAAATATTAATTAATAATATTCACACATCCTTCATCAATCAATATAATTGTTAATCTCCATAACAATTTAATTAACCCTTATATGATTAATTATCACTTTAATATAAATCTTATTATATTTATAAACACGTTGCTCATTATTATTATTATATTTCTTGCAATAATAATAATCACATATTATTAATCAATCACAGTTAATATTCCACAATAATTAATTAATATTCTATAATTAATATAGATTAACTGTTTGCTTAAATTAATATAATCATTCTCATATTACGTCACTGTGCCACGCAAGGCTATCAATGAGTTTATCGCAAACTCCATCAATTTCTCAATTATTATAATTATTCAATTTAATATAATTGAATTAATCCTTCTCATAACACAAAATTATTTATATTAAATAAATTCTCATTTCCATTAATATTTTCATTTAATAATAGATGGAAATTCTCGGGTATTACAGAGCAAGTACTCAGATACAAAGTAATACCTTCTGTTAAGGCAGTCTTAAAGAACCACAATACTGAAGAAGCTACGTGAGAATTCGAAAAAGTTATGATGAAAAACTATCCTCAGTTATTTGCTTAAATCCTTGTATGGCGATTCTTGGGACAGAATTTTTTTAAGGGGGAAAGAATGTAACGGGATGTATTAATTGAGTCGTGATTCTAGGGACATAATCCTTTTAAGGAGGGAATGATGTAACAAAATTGATTTTTAAATTTAATTTTAAATATTTATTGAATTAAATAAATATTTAAGTCGATTTATCTATCAAGATAAATAAATATTTGATGAGATTATTGTGGAGTAATTTAATTAAGTGTAATATATTAATTAAATTAATGTTTAATAATTTTATGGTTTGAAAATTTTATTTAATGATATAATTAAATTAAATTTGTTAAATAATTATAATGTTGTGTAATGGTGTTATTTTAATTTAATTGATTAATGGGATTAAAGGAATGAATAAATTAGAAGATTTATATTTATTAAATAATTATTAAGAATTATATTGGCTAAATTAATATTATATGGGTAATTAAAGATTGTGGGTTAAATTTAATAAGTGTGACATTTGTATACTATATTATAAGGGGTTATTTAAATATATTAAAAAGAGGGTTTAATGGTGCTAGCCAAACAAAGCCTTGTGGCTTTTGAATTTTGTAACTGTTAAACCTCTTTTATTTTTTTTAACTGATGACTTAAGTATACGTATTATATGTATATCAGTTATATGGGTTTTATGTTTACGTTAGTTTATCTTTTCTAAACCTAAGTCTAAATAGAGAATAGAGAAACACAAAGAAAGAGAGAGCTCTAGAGAGAATTTGAGAGAGAATTGGAAAAAGAAATCCTTGAAAACAAGAAGGAAAAGCATCCTAATCATCTTAAGCTAAAGAAGAATCAAGGTAGAACAATCTAAATTCTAATTCTAAGGTTTCAATTTCTTAGTTTTTGAAAGTAATTCTCTGTAGTTGGTTTTTATGGTTGATTGTTGAGGTAATGGATTATATGTGTTAATTGGTATAAAAAATCTATTATATGTTGTGTAGAAATGATTTTCAGAAATCAAATTTGTATGAAATAAGTTTTAAAGTAAAGATTTGAGTTATTGGGAATATATGTATAAAATGGCTTACTTTGGAGTCTAAATTGGTGTTCAATTCATATTAAAATTTGTAAATTGATGGTATATTGTGTTAATATGTCAAGAAACGAAAAGAATACAATTCGTATAGAATGATTTGGTTGAGAAACGAAGCTATGGTGATTATTTTTGCTAAATATGTCAAATTTTGGAAAAACTAGCAAAAACATGATTTTAATCCTTCCAATTTGATTGTTTATGTTGTTTTAGTGTTTAGAGTCATGTTATACATGTTTGGTGTTGTTGATGATAAGTTTATAGTTTCTGGGTTTATTAAATTTATTGTTTGTATGGTAAAATTCGTGAGGGTTGGATGAAAAACAGCGCAGGAAAGCAGTCTGCAGTGTTTCTGTCTGCGCATCGGCGCAGATGAACAGATGCTAAGGATAAAAACGGTGCAGCTGCGCTGGTGCCAAAGCTTTGTCAGGTGCAGCTGCGCCAGAATCTGACCTGAGACAGTTATGAACTGTTATCTGTTTAGTCTTTGAAACCTAACTTAACATCGCATGATAATGTGTTACATATATAACAAGATGTTATAACAGATTGTTAACATGTATAAAGTGATTACAAGTTAAAAATTATCAAAGTATATGAGAATTCAAACTTGTTATTCATGAGGTTGGATTTTGGTGTTCATATTGATTGTCATGTAATGATTTCAGATTTGTGATGTGTGATTAGTTTAATAGTCAGAACTTGAACTATGTTAACAAGTTGAACTTAAGTTGGAACTAAGTCTATAGGGTTAATGTTAGCATATCTAATGGATGTTATGATTACAATGGTATATGTAGGACATTTGGTGATCGTGTAACTGTAATTGTTTAACCTACGCACAAGGCAAGTTCCTTACCCTATCTTGATTATGATTACGCAAGTTTTCTATCCCTAACTTATTATCGTTACGTAAGTTTCTTATCTTTATTAAGCGAGTTCCTAACCATTATTTCTTGTTATTCAAAGTTTAAATTGTTCAAATTCATTATTCCAAATGAGATTTTCTAATTCCTTTGGAAGTAATACTTTGGATATACAATATTTATTCAATTGTATATTGTTGTGATTCAATCTTTGATTTAAACATCGTTGTTTAACACTATATTATTGTATCGAACCCTTGAATGACTAGTGAACCCTTATTGATTCGACTAATCCATACTTGATGAAGCGCTTTAAAATTCTAGAATTGTTATTGAAGTTAATCTAAACCAAACTTCCTTTGGTACGAACTCTTATGTCAAACTGAGATGAACAACCCTATTATAGGGGATTATTTACGCGTTAGCGTTAAGATATTTGTGCACAATACATGATACGAATGGCTGATTTTCCTAAGTACGAGAAGTAAGGTCTATATAGTCTTATGACTGTTAAAGGTTTAAAGTAGAGATACTTGACAACCTAGGACATAGTTCATGGTCTTATGACTCTCAGATGTACTTTTGAACTTGTATTCTATTTTTGATTCAACAGTCGAGTTTCTATTGAGCTTTCTATTCTTAATTGTTATTGACAGGAAAGGTTTAATTATTCAGCTGAGTTATTCATTATGATTCATATATTGTTATTGTTCATGGTTATTCCAGTGAGCAATTGTTTTGCTCACCCTTGCATATAATAACATTGCAGCTAAAGTTAAGAAAGTTGATGAGCCATCCACTAGTAAGGGCAAAGGTAAGATGAACAAGTGATGAAGACTTGTTATATTTATTTGATCGAGACTATGTGATGAGACTGATTTTAATATATGTTTAATTAGCATATGAATGATGTAATAAAGGTTAGACAACCTGGGATATTTTGAGATTTTGTAACCCTTGAATGGGAGGATTGTGGTTTAAATTATTAATTTTATGTTATTATCCTTTATTGGGTAGTCAAATGTGATTGTTTTGGACAATGAACACCAAATTTTGTGGGAATGAAGTACCCGGATTTGGGGGTATCACAACCTCATTCTAATAGCATCTTCTGACACACCATTGCACTTGAAAGTATCATAGATTTCTATAAAGCCGACTATGTGATCGTTTGGGTCGTCATTCGGTAACCCTCTAAACTGACATGAATTCTAAACCATTTGTATTGTACCAGGCTTAATCTCAAAATTGTTAATGGCAGGCCTGGAAATACTCGACTAAATATTTTTGACCTGCGGTGTGGCATAGTCCTGCAGTACTTTTTGTTCTTCTTCAGCTATATTATCCGATGTTTCTAGTGACTCTCGAGTTTCTTTAATCCACTTACTCGATCGCTGAAACCATTTTTCGATGTCGTCCTCGTAAGGCAACAATTTTGGCTTCTTTGATCGAGTTTGCATGCACTACTCGAGAGTACCTGAAACAGTAAGTAAAACAAAAATAAAAAGAAAAAGTGTTTAACTAAAACTAATTTAATTTAACTGATATTGAAAGTGATAAACATAGTTATATTCCCTGGCAACGGCGCCAAAAACTTGTTGGGTAAAATCTAGTTACGCACAAAATGCAAGTATACGTGGTCAACAAGTAATAAAGTGATAAGTAGAGTATCGTTCCCACAGAGAAAATGACTGAAATTTATCCTAACAACTACCAATTTTATAGGATCTCAATTTTATTAAACAAATAATCAAATTGGTGAAATTAATAAAAATTACTTAATTAATTAAAAATCAACAAACTACCACAAGATTTAATAAGATGCTGGAGATTTAAGCCTACAACTTCACTTAATGTTTCACTTAGATCGACACACTTCCTGTTAAATCAAATTAATTATTCCGGATTGTTAATCAAGAACACGAAAGTAAATATAACCATCTCTCAATGCATTATACACATATTACCTTAAATCCACAGTTGATAGAATTAAGATGAACATCTTAATTAACTAATCCACTATATCTCTATTTGAATTATAATTAAAGAGGGTTGAAGCACAAGTTCTTCAATAGATTATGTGTGATACATATGTATATCTCTATCATAGGCAAAAAATTATGAATCCCAACGATATGCAAAAATCATAACCACAGGCTACTATGATTAGATAGAAACCTATATTCCGTCTCTCGAGTTCATATAGATTATGTGACGCCCACAAATCCGGTTCCTTAGAACCTCGGACTTGGTATGTTACGGTACTTCATCTTCATACATATTCTATAAACTAATGCGATATATATAAACATAAATTATTTATTTCGCGTGATTTTATAACATTTCCCAAGGTCTATTAACCTTAAGTGAATACATACTTTAAGTAACTTAAAAAGGTTTACAACATCATTTGCATACGATAACTAAATAGTTAGGAATGCGTAATAATATACTCTTGGAATTTGCCTTTGCCTCTGTTTTTCTTTGAGCCTTCGTCTTAATCTGAAATTTGTTATCATGATATAGCAAGAGTGAGCAACTACTTTGCTCAGCAAGTTTAAATTCAATGAAGATATAACATTATTGAAAGAAAGAATAAGCTTTCGAATTTTCAACAATATAATAATTGTGAAACAGCATAAATCAAAATGTCAATAATTGAATGACTGGATCAATAATGTTTAATGTCAACAAGGACCATGAACAACTTTAACTGAACCTTATGGTAATAAAGGTGATCAGCCTTTCATACTTGATGAACATATGCAACATGCATTAAGTACGAATCAATAATCAATATAGATGTGAATAATAAACAACAATTATTCACTAACATGCTTTGAAATAATAACTTAAGTTTGAGTTAAGGAAAAACTTGCCTGAACCGTCGATTACTGTTACACAATCTAATTTAATCTCTTTATTATAAAGACATATCATTGTTAAGATTGGTCTTACAATCAGTATATCACATTATACCTCATAATAATACTACTTTATAAGTAGATTATCTAACATTTAACCACATATTCAAATATTAGATAACACCTTAACACCATACGTATTCACAATTCTAAACCTAGCACACATCGAGTCTTTAACAGTGTTCAATACAGTATGCTGAGTGATTTCCCACAAACAACCAACAAACTAGTTTCCCGTATCGTCTACATTATTTTTCATAGCGAGTTAGATCTGTTGCTAGTTCGTATATACCTCCGCTCCCTGAAGGAATTGTTTAGGCCAGATACTATACATCAACCATTAAAGAGTACGACTGTACCACTACTTTATCATATAACTTGTGAATTAACCCTTAATCTTTCATATTATAAGTTATTCTTTATAATCCATTAAGCCGAATTTCTAATCCAGCAACCTAACTTCAAACTGAATTATAATCCAGCAACCTGGATTCACTAATTCAGCAAACCTAATACACCAATTCAGCAAACCTAATCCACCAATTCAGTAAGTTGAATACAAGCTAACATAATTAATTCAGCAAATCGAATTCTAACCGTATTCCCTTTTTAACATATTAAATTTCTAATTCATCATATTATACATTCAATATAGTCTGTTGAATGTCAAATCAATAACTTAACTCTTCTTTTAATTTCTCAATTAATATTATTAATTATTTAATAATATTTTAATTTTTTACTAATATTATTAATCATTTTAACCTTCCATAAACATAATATTTCATCTCAAATGACCAAAACCACCATCAAAATATGCATAAACCTTATTTAGGATTTCTAACTCATAAAATCCTATTTTTCATATCTTTAACTCATTTATTCATAACTAAATCATTTTCATGAAAAAAGCCAAATCATCTTATTATTTTCTTATCTTTTGGTCACACATATATACTTATATTCCATACACAAAATTATTTTTTTTGAAATTTTTCAATTTCCTTTAGTATTTTTTCAAAAGTCCGTTTTTAATTCGTAACTTAAGGAAATTAGCTATATCATGCTCAACTCCAACAATTCTCAACTCTTGGCAGAATCTTACACGTATTAACGTGAACTTTCAGTTTAAATTCCGTGGCCATCGGAGTTATAGAACTCTTGTTATAGTGATTTTTGTCAAAAAAAATTAAAATATTGAAATGACCATAACTCGGTTGATTTAAGTCGGAATAAGTTCATCTTTGGAAAGGATATACTTTATATCATATATTTTCATGTCCCAAAAGGTTTGAATTTATTTCATTCATTAAGTTGCTAAAACTGCCCCTGTAAAATTTGGGCAGATTGCTTTTTGATTTTTTCCAGATTTTGCCTACTTTGCTAAAAACTGTCCATACAGAAATCTACAGGGAATTTTGAAGTGATTCCCCTTGAATATGTTAGAAGACTCATACATATAACTCTAGAAATTAACCATACTTAAAAATTCAAAATAGAATGAGAGATATGATTGTTTGAATTTCAGTTTTTTTTTCTCAAAAATCTAATTTTCTAATCTTTGTGTTTTGTAAAAAAACTTCCATGATCTCTTGATTAATCAAACATTTACCAACATAATACCTCTTATATCCATGGATCTACCATGATCCATGATCTATTTCATCAAACCTTCACCAAATCCAAGCAAAACATAATATATGCTAAGAACAAAAAAGACTATGGTTTTCTAACTTTTGGAAAACCTAGTTTCCTTTTCTTGCTTTAGATCAAACTTTTGATCCTCAAAAGCAATAGATCTACACATAACAGCTTATACACATGTTAATCTAGAGTTTTGAAACCTTAGATCTTCATTCCATCAAAACAAGTTAACTAGAAGGAATAACTAGTTTATAGATAGATTTTTATACCTTTGATTCATGAGATCTTCTCCTCCTTCTAAAATATGAGATGGATCTTGGGTGTATGAAGATCAAAATCTCCTATTTCCTTTTCTCTAGTTCCAGCCAAAATCTCTCCTCTCTCTCCCTCTCTTTGTTTGTTTTGGTTAACTTGGAAGTGAGAGAAAAGAGAAGATAGAATAGATTTTTGTTAGATATGATATGTATCAATATTCATTCCCCCATCTTCCTTGCTTTCTCTCTCTCATTAATTTAGTTGTTACTTGCACTCCACCTCTTGCTTGTGATCTTGGTTAAAGATGTTGGTTTAATTAGAAATTGACACATAAGAGGGAGTAAGTAAGAGTAGGTAGGAGTTTGTAAGTTATACTCATTACTTCGCATGTCCTCCTTTCTTCTTCCCTAGTGGGCCAAAATTTTGGGCCTTATCTCCCCCATTTGGTTTAATTTCTAATGCTTTATTTACTTACTTAAATGTCCAACCATCCCTCTTTAATTGGGCTAAAGTCTTGGGATCTAAATTAATTCTTTTGGGCTCTCTAAATAATTTTTTGGGCCATGTAATTTAACATTGTGCAATACCTTTAATTTATCTCCTACCCTAATCCACATAAGTCATAACGTATTTATCCGTATCATTCCTCTTACTAAAAATATACATAGCACATTACTAAGTATATATATGTACTTATACATGTACTCATTTCCTTTAACCTAATAGCATCACTTCATTTGAAATTTATTTCCTTAATAAAATTTTCCACATTTATCATTATAAAATGTGTTACACCAATGAATTCACATCAAATTTATAAGTATCGTAGTAAGAGTTTACACTTCTTCTAATCATTCAGGAGTCTTCACAATTATTCAATAATTATAAAGTATAACAAATAAGTTGAAAATATTTTAACAGAAATTCATCTGCAAATCATTTTATCTTTCCACCAACTACGATAGATTTGATACCAATTTGCATTAACTTGACACCAACTTGTGTAAATTTGATACCAACTTGTATTACTTAATACTGACACCAACTTGTGTCGGATACCAACTTAACATAAGATTCTGCACCAAAATAATTTTGTTTGGCATAAACTTTCAAATAATATTTGAATTTTCATAAACATTTGTCAAGCTGAATCAATTAGCTTAGACGTATATCAATAATTCGAATATCAATCGAAAACATGTGTCTGGCCAAATTCAATTGGCACTTGACTTTTCTTTAAATGGTTCAAAATTTTAAAAATCATTTGTTGTGATGTCATGATACTGCACTGTATTTACAGTCTATTTTAGGATTCCGTCATTTTTGTGACTTTGTCATACTACAACATACCATAGTGGGCTGACGATCCTTAGATCACATCCAACACTAGGTAAGACTGTATTAATAACTCCATCATTTTTATCATCTCTGCACCAGGTTCAATGATGCATTAACGATATATAAAATATATTTTGATATCTCAAATCATTTTTTTCTAGCTGAAACAATTAGCGTAGACTCTTCTTTAAACCGTTCAAAACTATTGAAAAATTATTTTTT
The DNA here is from genome assembly GCA_020205555.1 of Panax stipuleanatus. Classification (NCBI taxonomy): domain Eukaryota; kingdom Viridiplantae; phylum Streptophyta; class Magnoliopsida; order Apiales; family Araliaceae; genus Panax; species Panax stipuleanatus. Next base: position 82,992,858 of record CM035116.1, on the reverse strand, counting down.
GTGTTATCATGCCGCAACAAGTAACAATGTGCTAGTGGTTCGAAGCCCACTTCTACATAATTGTAACCATTTGTTGCTGATAACAAAAATTCATTTATTTTTTAAAAGGCACATCAATGCGAATTTAGCTTGATGTCAAAAGTTTCAAAGTCTAGCATAGCTAGAAGATTTGGAATACCTATGCTTCCTCCATCAACTTCAATTTCTCTAATGATCCATTGCGTAATAATTCTATCTATTCTATCACCATTAAAACTTACTATACAAAAAATCCTCAATTCTTCATCCACAACTTTTCTATACCCCAGTATAGTTCATCAAACATACCATACGTTATGAGTTCAGGAACTTTTCACAATAATATGAGTTTAGGAACTTATCCTATCAATACGTAGTTCAAGAACTAATCAGGAACTGTACATACATACTATACAATTATGAGTCACAAACTTACCATAAGCATGAGTTTTAAGAACTCGCACCTAATGTTATATTCTCTACCTATCCGTTATACACATAAGAAAAGAATCACCTTCTCAGCATACATATAGCAAATAGCGCGACACCAACATTGCAATGATTATCAATGTGATAAACTAAGTAGTCGTTAGACCAAGCACAAAACCCCTGCCCATACAAAAGTTTGTACAACTCAGCTATCACATGAGTTCTCAATTGAAATCCCACATGATCCTAAATTCTCTTTAATCAATACGAATTTCATTTAATCCGTATCCCATCATCTACAACTCTTTCCTGAGTTTTCATAGTACAATTTCATAGTACAATAGTCGTACAACAATTCTTCTATAAAGTTTTCAACCAATCGATTGATCATTTGTCCTCCTATGATCTCATCAGATCACGTTGTGACCTTTTCTTATAATCGTGTTATATTACAATTCTTTTCTATCTTATAATCGTTTTGTTTTACGATCTTTTTATTTTAATGATGAATGTCCTAAATTCATCTCTTAGCACTTAAACTCTATTTGAGTTTATTCCATATCCTCATCTCTGCGGTTATAGCCTAAGGTAATCCTACCTAAGGTTTATAACCTACAGCTCTAATACCAACCTTAGACGCCCCCAAATCCGGGTCCTTAGAACCTCGGACCGGTACGTTACGGTACTTCATTTTCATACATATTCTATAAACTAATGCGGAATATATAAACATAAATTATTTATTTCACGTGATTCTATACCATTTCCCAAGGTCTATTAACCTTAACTGAATATATACTTTAAGAAACTTAAAAAGGTTTACAACATTATTTGTATACGATAACTAAAAAGTTAAGAATGTGTAATAATATACTCTTGGAATTTGCCTTTGCCTCTGTCTTTCTTTGAACCTTCGTCTTAATCTGTAATTTGTTATCATGATATAGCAAGAGTGAACAACTACTTTGCTCAACAAGTTTAAATTCAATGAAGATATATCATGATTGAAAGAAAGAATAAGCTTTCGAATTTTCAACAATATAATAATTATGAAAGAGCATAAATCAAATAGTAAATAATTGAATGACTTAATTAATAATGTTTAATGTCAACAAGGACTATGAACAACTTGAACTGAACCTTATGGTAATGAAGGTGATCAACTTTTCATACCTGATGAACATATGCAACACGCACTAAGTGCAAATCAATAATTAGTATAGATGTGAATAATCAACAATAATTATTCACTAACATGCTTTGAAATAATAACTCAAGTTTGAGTTAATGTAGCGATCCGAATTTTCGATAATTATTAAAGTAAGAATTTAATAAAATAAAATTCTTATTATGTGATATTTGATTTTATATAGAAATTGTGCAGTGCAATGTGAGAATGTGTATAATAATAAATAAGTTATTATTTATTATTATGTTCAATAAATTGGTAAATTCAATATGTAGAAAGCAAAAAGGAAATGATCAAATATAAAATTATATATTTGTTTTATAATTTATTTTAGAGTGGATTGAAGTATATAAAATATTATATGTAGTAAAAAGGAGCATATTTAAATAATTTATGGAATTAATTTATTTTGATATTGTAAATTATTGTACATTAAATAAAATATTTTTATTAAATGTATAATTTCATATGGTATGAAAAAGTCTCCTTATATAATATTTAATGTGTAATAATTTTCTACGCGATATGTGCGGAAGATATAATAATTATATTGCATATAGAAGCATTAGGTATATGTAATTTGGGAAATGAGCTGAGTCATATTAGATGGAAGGATTTAACGTTGTTATAAAGAACAATTGTTGTTCTATTTATAAAGACGATGTTTTATATGGTATTGAAAATTTGCGAAATGGACTTTATACACTTGACTTACAAGAAAATATATTTCAAATTGAACAAACTAAGAAAATGAAAAGAGATGATATTAATTATACCTACATGTGGCACTGTAGACTCGGTCATATCAATGAAACAAGATTATCCAAGTTGCATAAAGATGGGCCCCTTGAGTTATCCGATTATGAATCATATCCAACTTGTGAATCTTGTCTCATGGGTAAAATGACTAAATCTCCTTTTAGTGGAAAAGGAGAAAGAGTTACAGAGTTGTTGGCATTGATTCACACAGACGTTTGTGGACCTATGACAACAAGTGCATGGGGTGGGTATTCTTATTTTATTACTTTCACTGATGATCACTCAAGATTTGGATATGTGTATTTAATGAAATACAAGTCAGAATCATTTGAAAAGTTCAAAGAGTTCAGAAGTGAAGTAGAGAAACAAACGGGCAAGAGTATAAAGATACTTCGACCAGATCGAGGTGGAGAATACTTAAGCGGTGAGTTTCTCAATTGTCTCAAAGAAAATGGTATAATCTCACAATGGACTCTTCCAGGTACACCACAGTTAAATGGAGTATCTAAAAGGAGAAATCGAACACTGTTAGACATGGTTCGATCCATGATGAGTTTTATCGACCTTTCAATTTCCTTCTAGGGATATGCCCTAGAAACGGCTGCATACCTACTTAATAAAGTACCTACCAAATCCGTCCCAAAGACTCTATATGAGATGTGAAAGGGGAGGAAACCAAATCTTAAGCATATTAAGACTTGGGGTTGCCCAGCTTATGTCAAAAAGTTTGAAAATGATAAGCTACAGACTAAATTCAATAAGTGTAGATTTGTGGGATACCCTAAAGAAACTTTAGGGTATTATTTCTATCATCCAACTGATCAAAAGGTGTTTGTCGCGAAACATGTTGCCTTCTTGGAAAAGGAGTTTATCCATGAAGGGGTCAGTGGGAGTAAGATATATCTTGAAGAAGTTCAAGAACCACAAATTATCATGGATCAAAGTCAGGTACCTGACCAAGTAGAAGAATCTACTATACCACACCCTATTCGTAAATCTGGAAGAGTACCGAAGATACCGGAGAGGTATGGATTCGTTATAGAGAATGACGATGAGGTACACATCATGAATGATGATGATCCATTGAATTACGAACAGGCTATGAGTAATAAAGACTCAAAAAATGGCTGGAAGCCATGAAATCCGAAATGGACTCCATGTATGAAAACAAAGTATGGACTTTGGTTTCACCACCGGAAGGCATTAAGCCTATTGGGTGTAAATGGGTCTTTAAAAGAAAGACTGGAGCGGACGGCAAGGTAGAGACCTATAAGGCCCGACTGGTTGCAAAAGGTTTCAAACAAAGACAAGGAGTTGACTATGATGAAACTTTTTCACTAGTAGCTATGCTCAAGTCCATTCGGATTTTACTTGCGATTGCAGCTTATAACGACTATAAGATCTGGCAGATGGACGTGAAAACGGCCTTCCTCAATAGGAAACTTGAGAAGGATGTGTATACGACACAGCCAGAGGGATTTGTTTTAAAAGTTGGAACAAATCAAGTCTGTAAGCTGCAACGAAACATTTATGGATTGAAGCAAGCTTCTCGTAGATGGAACATTCGTTTTGATGAGACAATCAAAGAGTTTGATTTTATCAAAAACGACGATGAACCATGTGTGTACAAGAAGGTTAGTGGGAGCGCAGTTTCATTCCTTGTATTATATGTTGATGATATATTACTGATAGGGAATGACATTCCTATGCTACAATCGATTAAAATCTGATTATCTAAACACTTCTCCATGAAGGACTTGGGAGAAACATCCTATATTTTGGGGATAAAGATCTATAGAGATAGATCTAAAAGGATGCTTGGTTTATCCCAAGGAACGTACATTGATGCAATGCTAAAGAGATTTAGCATGGAAGATTCCAAAAGAGGTCTCATGTCGATGAGCCATGGAATACATCACTCTAAGAAACAGGCCCCAAAGACAGCCTGAAGAGAGAGCCCGTATGAGTAAGATCCCTTATGCTTCTGCAATAGGATCTATCATGTACGGTATGATATGTACTAGACCGGATGTTGCTCATGCACTTAGTGTAACGAGTAGATACCAGTCGAATTCAGGAGAAGTGCACTGGAAGGCAGTGAAGAATATCTAAAAATACTTGAGAAGGACTAAGGATATTTTTCTTGTCTACGGTGGGTCTGAATTAAAACTCGAGGGCTTCACAGACTCAAGTTTTCAAACGGACCAAGATGACAGTAAATCTGTTTCGGGGTATATTTTTACCTTGAACGAAGGCGCAGTGAGTTGGAAGAGTTCCAAGCAGCAAACAGTTGCTAATTCAGTGACAGAGGCAGAGTATATAGCTGCAAGTGAAGCTGCAAAGGAAGCTGTTTGGATGAAGAAGTTCATATCTGAACTTGGTATGGTTCCTAGCATTGGAGAAGCAGTTCCTGTTTACTGTGACAACACAGGAGCAGTTGCACAGGCTAAGGAACCAAGGTCTCATCAAAAATCTAAACACGTGTTGCGGCGATTTCACTTGATCAGGGAAATCATTGAAAGAGGAGACGTCACCTTGGAGCGTGTAGACTCTCAAGACAACATTGCAGATCTATTTACTAAAGCTTTAACACAACAGCATTTTGATCGTCACTTAGAGAAGATGGGTATGAGATACCATGGCGATTGGCTTTAGTACAAGTGGGAGATTGATAGTAGTGTGCATACAAGCCAATCATGTATGATCATAAAGCATGTACTTTGTAAATAATCTTATTTATTTATTAATAAAATATTCATTCATTAAAGGCATTTAATTATCTACATGGTGCTGTTTTTATAATATGTAAATAACCCATAGTTTTAAGCAATGCTTTTAGAATCATGATGATGATCATGCTAATGAGATCTAAATTCTTAGAAAGCTTTAAAACTAAAATAGTTCCCAATCGTGGGATTACTAAAAAGGGGATTAGTAAATCTGGATAGATTGGTACATATGTTGCTTGCTCATTGGATGAGAATGATTGATCTCATGATCATTTGTGTGGAGACACTAAAGCAAGTATGTAGGTACTTATTGGAGAATAAGTTCACTGAACGTAACTCGCTATGGAATACCTAATGGAGATTTACTCGCCTGTCAATAGGAATTCCTAATGTGATAGTAGTACAAGTGATCCTTGGACTTGAGATCATCATAGTATCTTGTATGTAGCAAATTATACTTTGACTTATTCTTTAAGGCCTTTTAAGGCATATATAGGGTATGCTTGGGTATAATGAGTTACATATGGAGATAATGTATGATCAATAAAGAATCTACCACCTCTAGTAAAAGAGGAGATATGTCCTATGTGATTCGTTAAATGACAACCCAGGAATCCTTGGCCAAGGTAGAATGAAATTAGAAAGGAGTTTTTAATTTGCATTATTTGGTGTTGTGCATTTTCTAATCGAAATACATATAATTAAACAAAATAAGACTTGACAGTAAATTCATGTCTTATATTTAATTGGGACATTGTATGGTGGAAGGATTGAATTGTATGGTAACTATTTACTCACAGGTTCTTTTATGATTAATGTTGAAATCTATATTATCTGAAAAGTCGTTGATCGCTAGGGAGGCTTATCCTTATTATAGAATAAATATTATTTATTTAAATAGATTATTAGTTTAATTTATTTATTTAAATAAGATTAGAATTGTTCTAATTGATTTATTCACAACCGGTTTAATATAGAGAACCTAAAGGGTCACACCATAAAAGGAAGAATAATTATTTAAGAAGGTAATGACATAATCGTAATAATACATTAAGTGTAATTAATTTAATCTATGGTGATAGAATAAATTAAATAGCTTAATGTTTATTATTTAATATTTTGGAAATATTAAATAAAAATTAATAAGAGGAGTCTTATTAATATTATTACAATTATTCTGGCCTCACCTTCAGCTGATGATAACCACTCCTCAAGTCTATCTTTGAAAAGTATCTCACTCCCTTCAATTGATCAAACAGATCGTCGATCCTCGGTAATGGATACCTATTCTTAATGGTGACCTTGTTCAACTCTTTGTAATCGATGCAGAGCCACATCGTCCCGTTCTTATTCTTCACAAATAACACCGGCACTTCCCACGGTGAAATGCTCGGTTGTATATACTTCTTGTCCAGTACTTCTTGTTCAGTATCTCTTGCAGTTGTACCATCAATTCTTTCATCTCTATCGGAGCCATCCAGTACGGTGCCTTTGATATTGGAGCCGTTCCTGGCGCCAAATCGATCACAAAATCAACCTCTCTATCTGGCAGAAGTCCTAGCAGATCGTCTGGAAATACATCTGCGAAGTCCCTCACGAATGGTATATCTTCAAATTTTGGATTCTCTTTACGACTATCGATTATGTAGGATAAATATCCTACACAGCCTTGTCTTTATAACTTCATGGCCAGCATCATCGTCAGAAAACTCGCTTGTCTAAGAGACTTACTGCGATAAAACACAACCTTTGACGGAGTCATAAGGTTAATACATTTCCTCTGGTAATCAATTACAGCTCCATAGTTGAATAGCCAATCCATTCCCAGAATAACATCAAATTCCCCAAGTCTAATCGGGATAAGATCTACGTTCATAACGTTACCCTTAATATCCACCCTACAGTTCTTGTGTACGTACTTAACAGGGATCACTTCTCTATTCGCAATTTCTATGTTCATAGGGTATTCTAACTCATCCTTAGGCAATTCTAAGTTCTTAGCAAAGTCATCAGATATAAATGAACAAGTAGCACCCGAATTAAATAATACATAAGCATTAACTTTATTGATCGGAATGATATTTGACACCACATTACGAGACTGCACAACATCCTGCACTATCATGTTGAATGTCCTAGCGGTTGGTCGGTTGGTTGCGGTTGGTCCCGTGATAGTTAGAGCATTGCCATCGCTGTTTCCCTTGTTCCCTCCTGTTCCTGCCCCTCCAGATCCTTTCTTGGGACAGTTCCTAGCCAAGTGATCCTTTGAGCCGCAAGTGAAGCAGGTGCCCTTCTTTGGGTTAAGACAGTTAGGTGCTATGTGGCCATCCTTACCACAATTGTAGCACACCTGTTTTCCCTTCATACAGATCCCCATGTGAGCTTTCCCGCAGGTCCGACATACTTCAATTCTCTTCTTCTGACCTCCTTGCTGATTACCAGTTGATGAGTTATCAGTCCACCTCCTCTTCTGATTGTTATTTCCTCCCGTGTTGCTGCCACTAGCCTTGGTATTCCCTTCACTCTCATTCTTCTTCTTCTGATCCTGGTTATACTTGGTCACGGCGTCGCTACCACCTTCAGCTAGGATGGCCTTCTGCAGTACCCCAGCAAAAGTGTTTAATTGGAACATTGACAGTTTGCTATACAACCAAGGCTTCAGGCCCTGTTCAAACCTCCTTGCCTTCCTCTCGTCGGTGTGCACTTGATATGTGGCAAACCTAGCCAACTCATTGAATTTTGTCGCATAGTCTGGTATGGACATATTCCTCTGCTTGAGCTCCAGAAAGTGTACTTCCATCAGGTTCTGTTAGCTGGTTGGGAAATACATCTCGAAAAACATTTCTTTAAACCTCTCCCAGGTTATTACGCCTTCTCCTCATCGAACCTTGTTTGCCTACCACCAAAAGCTGACTTTTGATTTTAGCATGAACGTTGCGTATGCGGTCTTATGGTTCTCACTGACTCTGGCGACGTCGAAAACTTTCTCCATCTCCATAACCCAAGTCTGAGCTTCTATCGGGTTCGTGGAGCCTTGAAACTCTGGCGGTCCTACCGCCTTGAATTCTTTGAACGAGGTGTTCGGTGGAGCTTGAGGCTGATTGTTAATTGCTCTGGCCAGTAAGTTCACCAATTGCTGCACGGGGTTAGCGTTAGCATTGGCGTCATTGTTGTTCGTTGACCCTTCTTGGGTCGGTTGACGATTTGGTCTTCTTCTCGGCGGCATAGTTCTGTTTAAGATATACACTAATTAGATCTTTATTCAATCCTTTAAATATTTAAGGCTTAACTTAAACATTTAAACATAATCACTTAACACATTATCTCAAATAAACTCTGATATTTTATTTAATCAAAAGTTTTAACATAATACGATAGCATCACTGCTATTTACATCAACTATCCCGAGATAAAGAATCTACAGGATTTTAATCATCAAAATATTCCTCTGTTTATAAGCACATCGGAATTTACATTATTAACATCAAGTAAGTTATCACATAATCAAACTGTTTCTATCATTGCCTACTAAGGCGTCGAACAGCTTTACTACGTTCTTCCTCCATAATGCGGAACATCGTCCTGCGATCCAGCATGTACCAGGGAAGACCTTCGAACTGGACTGGATAGTACATCACCCGTTCCTGGGCCTTGTCAATTGCATTTTGAAACGTATAATCTGTCTCCTCAATCTTTGCTCTCTTTGCATGAACATTATCCTTTGCAAGATCGACACGTCGTGAATCTCTCACCCAAGCTTCCTCCGCTATGGTAAGCCTTGCTGATTTCTCTTTCAACTCATTCTTCAATTTCTCTATCTCCTCTGACTTCTGCTCAACTTGGCCCTTTTCATGGACCAACTCCCACTCTACGTCTCCAAGACGTGTGTGAAGAGCCTCAACTTTGACATCCTTCTACTCAATGGTATATTGTTGAGTAACCGTCTGCTCCCTTAGCTCCTGAACAGTATCTCGTAACTCTATGTTACGGTCATACAGTTCGTCATACATCTCAGCACTGATAGAGTTCGATGGGAACTCTTCAGAGTCTTCCTCATCCTCCTCAGTTTCCTCAGCCTGATTCTCTATCTCCTCAGAGTCCTTCTCTAAATCGAACACCGGCTCATGCTCCCGACCAACGACTGTGATCAAAGGAGATGGCTCTCGTCGAATGAACTGCTCCCAGACTGTGTGAATGTCTCGGGGCTCCTCCTTCCTAGCCTCTTGGTACAACGTCCCTAGGCTGACTGGGTTCTCCAGCATCCAACATCCTGACAAATCAAATTTTAAGCCTTAGTTATTATGTGATGCTAATCGATACTCTCGCAAGTATATAAGTATAAACACTTAGCACATAAGTTAATTTATTATCCTTTTTTGAACTCGATAAGAGTTTATCATTACTATGTTCTCGATCTCTTAAAAGGCTACTACCCTAAGATTTCCCCCCACCTAAGGTTCATAACCTACAGCTCTGATACCAACCTGTGACACCCCCAAATCCGGGTACTTTAATTCCACGGGATTTTGTGTTCACTGTACAAATATCATCTCTCTATCTACCCATAATAAATGCAAACCATGCAATAGATAAAAATAAATCCTCCCCTTATGGGGTTACAACATCTGAATAATAAATACAATCCCAGGTCATACTAACCTTAAATCTCAAATGCGGAAACGTAAACAAATAATAAGTCTTACACAACTTTAACATAAGTCTTAAACATAAACATATTAAATAAACAACAAGTCTTCATTACTTGTTGACCTTGCCCTTGCCTTTGCTAGTAGAAGGTTAGTCGAACCTTTCGTTCTTAACTACAATGTTATTATTACGCAAGAGTGAGCACGATTGCCCACAAGTATAATAATATAACAACAATATAATAACATGCGAGTGAATCAAAGACTTCTAAGTAAGGAAAACTCAGCTTTTGAATCAAGAATGAATAACAAGATTAAAAGAACATCTGAGGGTCATAAGACCTCGAACTATGTCCTAGGTTGTAAAGTGTTTATACTTTAAACCTTTAACAGTCATAAGACTATGGACTCTACTTCTCGTACTTAGGGGGATCAACCCTTAGTACCCATACTGTGCACAATATCTTAACGCTAAAGCATCGTCAATCCCCTATAATAGGGTTGTTCATCTCAGTTTGACATCAGAGTCCGCACCAAAGGAAGTTTGGTTTGGATAAGCTCGCTAATAGTTCTAGAATTTAGAACGTTCATCAACTATGGGCTAGTCGAATCAATAAGGGTTCGCTAGTCTTACAAGGTTCAACAATAAACGATATTCAAATTGAATAATAACTTCTCAAGAGTATACAATTGAATACGTATTGTATATCTGAAATTATGCTTTTAAAGGTAATATAATATCTCATATGAAATCTCAACTTGACTAACAAGTATAAGAACTTGTATCATTATAATATTTCAAGAATAGAAAACTTGCTCAATAAAAGTAAACTTTGAGTTTAGTAACTTGCTTGACATAAGAATAAGGAATAGAATGCTTATTCAACTTAAAGAGTTTAGATAAGAAAACTTGCTTAATGATAATGAGTTAGGGATAGAATACTTGCCTCGTGCGCAAGCTACAAATCAAGTTACAATTCAATTCCTCAACGTCCTACACATTACATTATGCATACGATGTCGATTAGTTTCGTCACTTCTATGTTCAACTATCGAACTTTTCATTTAAGTCAACTTACAACTTGGTTCATAGTGTTAACTTATTAACTAACCACATAACATGAGTATGAATTCACAATATGCGTATCATATAGGTATAAGCCTTCAAACAATCATAATCAAGTTTTACAATGACAATATTCAAGTTTGCACTTTGTTTGTTAACTTGAACCTTCACATTATCTTATACATGTCAATAACTTAGTTTATTAACATGAACTTCAAATCATATAATATTCATGTTTATAACTTAGAACAACATCTTTTATTGTCTAGAGCACTGCACTTGCGTACGTGCATGTCCGACGCCCTCCGATTGCCTCTGAATACGCATCAGTCACAAAGACGGCCATTATACCCATGTTAAAGACTTCAAATTGAAAAACATTAAAAAATGAAAGTTGTAGGTCTACTCGTTATCTTTCCGAAATATCCTGAATCGCCTTAATCGGAGTTTGTATGAAGAAGTTATGCTTATTTTACTATAGGGGGTCAAAAAAATAATTTCTTCTCTGCACTACCCCCGTTGGGGCGGGTATAATCTGCATGGGGCCCGCTGGGGCGGGCATAAAGCCGGCTAGGGCGGGCATGCCTTTGCGGTTCAGCAACAATTCATAATTTTGACAGTTTTTAGCCCAATTAAATGCAAATTAAACTAACACAGTGATTTCTATGAAGTAAAAACTTCATAGAAACATCATACCATGTTACTAACATGCTTTTAAAATCTTAAATCATGCAATTACTCGAATCAAATCATGAAATTTCACTGTTCTTGGTGTTCTTGACGGTTTTGAAGAAAAACACGAAATTTGACGTCACGGATTCGTTATAACTCTGAATCCGTCCGTTCAAAATTTGTTTTTTTTGGTTTAACATGTATTATCATAATTTACTGATAAATTTAAGTTAAACAAACAATTCATGGCATACAATTATTCGTACGGGCCATAAGGGCTATATATACAACTTTTATACTCTGTAACTTTTAAAAAACTCAATTAAAATATAATTACATGAAATTGATGGTTTGAAAAACATACATAGATGGTGGAAAACATGTTATGATTATATCTTAACATTTATATACACATAAATCATCAATTCATGCATTGATCATACAATAGTTGTTTTACAGAGAACTCAAAACACCCGTTAATGAAAAACTCTGATTATAGCATGTTTATATAAAATTGGTTACTCTGACACATGAATACATGATATAAAACATATTGTAAACATATACTAACATATATATCATCATATACTCATCAATTAGCAATCTCTTCAATCATAGAGGACTTTGAAATAGTTTTTCATAGAAAATATAAGAACGTAAAACATATCCATAAAGATGAAGAGATTACCCTTTGCTACTTGCTTGATGATGATAGAGACTTGAACTCTTTAATTCTCTTCTTCAATCAATTCTTCTCTTACTTTCTCTCTTCTTTTCTCTCTGATATTTTTTCTCTGAAATCTCTAAGTTCTTAACTGATGAAAGCAATATATGATATATGATATAAAACTAATATGATATACGTATATAATAGTGGAGTCGTGGGTCGTTAGTTAATCCCATAATGGGTTAACTGGCTCCAACCCCCACTTAAGCCTTGTTTGCTTGCCCCTTATATTGTTCATTTCCTCTTATTTTAATTAAACTCTTATTATATAGTTTAATAATGTCACACCTATTAATTAAATATCTTATTTAAATTAATTAAATCACATAGAATAATTACACATTAAATCACATAGTCACATAATTAAAATCCTCATTTATTAATTATGTCAAATCATTAAGTCTCTAATTGATTATTAAATTAATTAGAATAATTATGCTTATTAAATAATTTATTTAATCAAATAAGCTCAATTAAATACATACTTTGCACAATACAATTCTCAACATTAATTTAATCAATGTAACACATATAATTAAATTAATCTACCATAATTTCATCAATTAATTATTTAATTTAATAATTAAATCATCGAAAAATATTTATTTAATTCAATAAATATTCAAATTAAATTACAAAAATTTTGTTCGTCACATCTTTCCCCTTTTAAAAGGATTCTGTCCTCAGAATCATGGTTCAATTAAAAATTTCGTCCCGTTACATTCTCCCCCTTACAAAGATTCTGTCCCCAGAATCGCTTACACATAAATTAAGTAAATAATTGCGGGTAAATCTTCATCATATGCTCTTCGAGTTCACACGTTATTTCTACAGCGTTGTGGTTCCTCCAAATTACCGTAACAGAAGGTATAACTTCATTTCTGAGAACTTGCTCTTTCATGTCAACAATCTGGACAGGAATTTCTTCATAGGATAAGTCTTTCTCAAATTGTAGGGGTTCATATTCAATCACATGTTTGTAATCGGGTTTGTAGGGTATTAACACTGACACACGGAAGACGTTGTGGACATTCTCTAGCGTCGGAGGTAAGGCTACCTCATACACAACTTCTCCAATCCTTCTCAGTACCTCAAAGAGTCCAATGAACCTCGGGCTCAATTTGCCCTTCTTACCGAATCTGATCTACCCTTTCCAGGGATAAACTTTCAAGAAAACATAGCTACCCGATTCAAATTCTACATTCTTACGGTATGGATTGGCGTATTTCTTCTACCTATCCTGAGCCGCTACCAGTCTTGTCCGGATCACTTTGACTATCTCTGCTGTCCGTTGTACCAACTCTGGACCGAGTAATTGTCTCTCGTCAACTTTATCCCAGAAAAGTGGAGTTCTGCACTTTCTACCGTACAACGCTTAGTAAGGCGGCATGCCAATACTAGAGTGGTAACTGTTGTTGTAACCGAATTCAACGAGCGGTAAGTGATCATCCCAATTTTCTTTGAAATTCGTGATGCACGCTCTCAACAAATCCTCTAATGTTTGGATCATTCTTTTGCTCTGCCCGTCTGTCTGAGGGTGATAAGCCGTACTCATTCTTAACTGTGTTCCAATTCATTCCTGTAGTCGATTCCAGAAGTTTGATGTGAAGCGCGGATCTCGGTCGAAAACAATTAAAACTGGAACTCCATGCCTACAAACAATCTCTTTCACATACAGCTTTGCCAACTGCTATAAGTTGAATCTGATTCTGATCGGAAGGAAGTGTGCGGATTTCGTCAACGATAACGCATACTGCGTCATAGCCTTTCTGAGTTGTCGGAAGGCCAACCACGAAATCCATTGTAATATGTTCCCATTTCCATTATGGGATCTTTAAAGGTTGTAGCAACCCACTCGGTCTCTAATGTTCTGCTTTCACTTCCTGACATGTCAGACAGTTTGCAACACACTCTGCAACATCTCGTTTCAAATTCGGTCACCAGAAATGTTGTCGAAGATCTTAGTACATCTTGGTACTACCGGGGTGAATCGAATACCGTAAGCTATGAGCCTCGCTCAAAATGTCTTCCTTAATCTCTGGCATTGGCGGTACCCAAACTCTATTCTCAAATCTCAGCAGTCCCTCACTGTCTATCTTAAACCTCGGTTCGGTTCCTTTAGATATCTTCTTCTTTACCTTTTCACATTCTTCGTCCTGAAGTTGAGCTTCCTTAACTTTATCTAGCAAAGTTGTACCAGCTTGTATATGGAACAACTTCTCGTCAATCTCCATCGGATACTTCACTTTCAATTCCAGCTTCTCCATTGCTGAAATTAGCTCCTCTTGAGCAGTCAACATCATTAATTTCTCCTGACCCTTTCTGCTTAAGGCGTCGGCAACAACGTTTGCTTTACCCGGATGGTATAAAATCTCGCAGTCATAGTCCTTAATTAACTCCAGCCATCTTCTTGGCACATATTCACGTCCTTCCGTGTGAAAATATATTTCAGACTTTTGTGGTCTGTATATATTTCACACTTCTCCCCATAGAGATAGTGTCTCCAAATTTTCAAAGCAAATACCACTGCAGCCAATTCCAAGTCGTGGATAGGATACCCCTTCTCGTAATCCTTCAGTTGTCAGTAACGCATCGTTTTGCATAAGCACGCAACCAAGTCCTTTATGCGACGCATCACTATAAACCACAAAATTTCCTGTGTCATCCGGAAGAGATAACACAGGTGCTGAACTCAACCTTTTCTTAAGCTCTTAGAAGCTTTTCTCACACTTCTCCGTCCAAACGAATTTCACTGATTTCCTAGTTAAATTCGTCAGCGGAGTTGCGATCTTGGAAAAGTCCTAAATGAATCTTCTATAATAACCTGCCAATCCAATAAAACTTCTCACTTCCGACGGCGTTTTCGGCTGATCCCAGTTCATCACAGCTTCGACTTTAGAGGGATCTACCGAAATTCCGTCCTTATCGATCACATGTCCAAGAAATTACACCATTTCAATCTAGAATTCATATTTTAAAAATTTGGCGTACAACTTCTCTCTTCTCAATGCCTCTAATGTTAATTTCAGATGCTCTACATGTTCTTCCTTGGTCTTCGAGTATACCAAAATGTAGTCGATAAAGACTACCACGAATTTGTCTAAAAATGGCTTGAACACTCCGTTCATTAGGCCCATAAATGTTGCAGGAGCATTCGTTAGCCCAAATGACATCACCAAAAATTCGTAGTGACCTATATCGAGTCCTAAACGCTATCTTCGGAACATTCTCTGTGATAGTAGTGTGCATACAAGCCAATCATATATGTTGATAAAGCATATACTTTGTAAATAATCTTATTTATTTATTAATAAAATATTCATTTAAGGCATTTAATTATCTACATGGTGCTGTTTTTAATAATATATAAATAACCCATAATTTTAAGCAATGATTTTAGAATCATGATGAGATCATGCTAATGAGATCTAAATTCTTAGAAAGCTTAAAAACTAAAATAGTTCCCAATTGTGGGATTACTAAAATGGGGATTAGTAAATCCGGATAGATTGGTACATATGTTGCTTGCTCATTGGATGAGGATGACTGATCTCATGGTCATTTGTGTGGAGACACTAAAGCAAGTATGTAGGTTCTTATTGGAGAATAAGTTCACTGAACGTGACTCGCTATGGAATACCTAATGGAGTTTTACTCGCCTGTCAATAGGAATTCCTAATGTGATAGTAGTACAAGTGATCCTTGGACTTGAGACCATCATAGTATTTTGTATGTAACAAATTATACTTTGACTTATTCCTTAAGGCCTTTTAAGGCATATATAGGGTATGCTTGGGTATAATGAGTTGCATATGGAGATAATGTATGATCAATAAAGAATCTACCACCTCTAGTAAAAGAGGAGATATGTCCTATGTGATTCATTAAATGACAACCCAGGAATTCTTGGCCAAGGTAGAATGAAATTAGAAAGAGATTTTTAATTTGCATTATTTGGAGTTATGCGTTTTCTAATCGAAATACATATGATTAAATAAATTAAGACTTGACAGTAAATTCATGTCTTATATTTAATTGGGACATTGTATGGTGGAAGGATTGAATTGTACGGTAACTATTAACTCACAGGTTCTTTTATGATTATGTTGAAATCTATATTATCTAGAAAGTCGTTGATCGCTAGGGAGGCTTATCCCTATTGTAGAATAAATGTTATTTATTTAAATAGATTATTAGTTTAATTTATTCATTTAAATAAGATTAGAATTGTTCTAATTGATTTATTCACAACCGATTGAATATGGAGAACCTAAAGGGTCACACCATAAAAGGAAGAAGAATTATTTAAGAAGAAAATGACATGATAGTAATAATGCATTAAGTGTAATTAATTTAATCTATGGTGATAGAATAAATTAAATAGCTTAATGTTTATTATTTAATATTTTAGAAATATTAAATATAAATTAATAAGCGGAGTCTTATTATTATTATTATTATTATTATTATTTTATTTGTAAAAGAGTTTAGGAATTAATATAATATCAGTACTCTCTCTCAATTCTAATAAGATTAGGAATATAAATTAATTAAAAGTGTTTAATTAATTAATTAAAAAAAACCCTATTCTAATTGGATTAGGAGGGTTAACCTAATATCTATATAAGAGAGTCTTATATCAGAAATAAGGTACGTGAATTTTTCCAAAGGTTGGGAGTACACATATTCTATAGAGATAGAAACAAGAGTTAAGCCAATAACCCATCTTCCTGAGTTCTTCATCTTCCTTCGTGGATCGCCGTTAGAGGCCAAACATTTGGGTGGCTGACATTGATCAAGGGAAGGAGCCACTACAGAGGAATCAAAGGAATCAAAGGAGTAGAACTTGTACCTGAAAAAGCTTGGATATTCAAAGGAATCAAGTATATGCTTTATCATCATACATGATTGGCTTGTATGCACACTACTATCAATCTCCCACTTGCACTAAAGCCAATCGCCATGGAATCTTATACCCATCTTCTCTAAGTGACGATCAAACTGCTGTTATGTTAAGGATTTAGTAATTGGATCTGCAATGTTGTCTTGAGAGTCTACACGCTCCAAGGTGACGTCTCCTCTTTCAATGATCTCCCTGATCAAGTGAAATCGCCGCAACACGTGTTTAGATTTCTGATGAGACCTGGGTTCCTTAGCCTGTGCAACTGCTCCTGTGTTGTCACAGTAAACGGGAATTGCTTCTCCAATGCTAGGAACCACACCAAGTTCAGTTATGAACTTCTTCATCCAAACAGCTTCCTTTGCAGCTTCACTTGCAGCTATATACTTTGCCTCTGTCACTGAATCAGCAACTGTTTGTTGCTTTGAACTCTTCCAACTCACTACGCCTCCGTTCAAGGTAAACACATACCCCGAAATAGATTTACTGTCATCTTGGTCTATTTGAAAACTTGAGTCCGTGAATCCCTCGAGTTTTAATTCAGACCCACCGTAGACAAGAAAAATATCTTTAGTCCTTCTCAAGTACTTTAGGATATTCTTCACTGCCTTCAAGTGCTCTTCTCCAGGATTCGACTGGTATCTGCTCGTTACACTAAGTGCATGAGCAATATCCGGTCTAGTATATATCATACCGTACATGATAGATCCTATTGTAAAAGCATAAGGGATCTTACTCATACGGTCTCTCTCCTCAGGTGTCTTTGGGGCCTGTTTCTTGGAGAGATGTATTCCATGGCTCATCGACATGAGACCTCTTTTGGAATCTTCCATGCTAAACCACTTTAGCATCGCATCAATGTACGTTCCTTGGGATAAACCAAGCATCCTTTTAGATCTATTTCTATAGATCTTTATCCCCAAAATATAGGATGCTTCTCCCAAGTCTTTCATGGAGAAGTGTTTAGATAACCAGATTTTAATCGATTGTAGCATAGGAATGTCATTCCCTATCAGTAATATATCATCAACATATAATACAAGGAATGAAACTGCGCTCCCACTAACCTTCTTGTACACATATGGTTCATCGTCATTTTTGATAAAATCAAACTCTTTGATTGTCTCATCAAAACGAATGTTCCATCTACGAGTAGCTTGCTTCAATCCATAAATGGATCGTTGCAGCTTACAGACTTGATTTTTTCCAACCTTTGAAACAAATCCCTCTAGCTGTGTCATAAACACATCCTCCTCAAGTTTCTCATTGAGGAAGGCCGTTTTCACGTCCATCTGGCAGATCTCATAGTCGTTATAAGCTGCAATCACAAGCAAAATCCGAATGGACTTGAGCATAGCTATTGGTGAGAAGGTTTTATCATAGTCAATTCCTTGTCTTTGTTTGAAACCTTTTGCAACCAGTCGGGCTTTATAGGTCTCTACCTTGCCGTCCGCTTCTGTCTTTCTTTTAAAAACCCATTTACACCCAATAGGCTTAATGCCTTCAGGTGGTGAAACCAAAGTCCATACTTTGTTTTCATACATGGAGTCCATTTCGGATTTCATCGCTTCAAGCCATTTCCCTGAGTCTTTATTACTCATAGCCTGTTCGTAATTCAATGGATCATCATCATTCATGATGTGTAACTCATCGTCATCCTCTATAACGAGTCCATACCTCTCAGGTATCTTCGGCACTCTTCTAGATTTACGAATAGGGTGTTGTACAATAGGTTTTTCTACTTGGTCAGGTACCTGACTTTGATCCGTGGTAACTTGTGGTTCTTGAACTTCTTCAAGATATATCTTACTCCCACCGACCCCTTCATGGATAAACTCTTTTTCCAAGAAGGCAGCATGTTTCGCAACAAACACCTTTTGATCAGTTGGATGATAGAAATAATACCCTAAAGTTTCTTTAGGGTATCCCTCAAATCTACACTTATCGGATTTAGTCTGTAGCTTATCATTTTCAAACCTTTTGACATAATCTGGACAACCCCAAGTCTTAACATGCTTAAGATTTGGTTTTCTCCCCTTCCACATCTCATATGGAGTTTTTGGGACGGATTTGGTAGGTACCTTGTTAAGTAGGTATGAAGCCGTTTCTAGGGCATATCCCCAGAAGGAAATTGGAAGGTCGGTAAAACTCATCATAGATCGAACCATGTCCAACAGTGTTCGATTTCTCCTTTCAGATACTCCATTTAACTGTGGTGTACCTGGAGGAGTCCATTGTGATATTATACCATTTTTTTTGAGACAATTGAGAAACTCACCGCTTAAGTATTCTCCACCTCGATCTGATCGAAGTATCTTTATACTCTTGCCCGTTTGTTTCTCTACTTCACTTCTGAACTCTTTGAACTTTTCAAATGATTCTGATTTGTATTTCATTAAATACACATATCCAAATCTTGAGTGATCATCAGTGAAAGTAATAAAATAAGAATACCCACCCCGTGCACTTATTGTCATAGGTTCACAAACGTCTGTGTGAATCAATGCCAACAACTCTATAACTCTTTCTCCTTTTCCACTAAAAGGAGATTTAGTCATTTTACCCATGAGACAAGATTCACAAGTTGGATATGATTCATAATCGGATAGCTCTAGGAGACCATCCTTATGCAACTTGAATAATCTTGTTTCATTAATATGACCGAGTCTACAGTGCCACATGTAAGTATAATTAATATAATCTCCTTTTCTTTTCTTAGTTTGTTCAATTTGAAATATATTTTCTTGCAAGTCAAGTATATAAAGTCCATTTCGCAAATTTTCAATACCATATAAAACATCGTCTTTATAAATAGAACAACCATTGTTCTTTATAATAACGTTAAATCCTTTCATATCTAATACAGAAATAGAAATAATGTTTCTAATAATATTCGGAACAAAATAACAATTATTTAAATAAATGAACTTGCCCGAAGGCGTCGCTAAATAATAAGTCCCTACAGCTAATGCAGCAACCTTTGCTCCATTCCCCACTCGTAGGATGATCTCATCATTGCTCAGCTTTCTATTTCTGACCAGTCCCTTCACATTATTACATATGTGAGAACCACAGCCGGTATCCAATACCCTAGTAGAATTTTTACTTTCTAAAAAATTAATTTCAATCATGAACAAACCTTGATTGGAAGTTGAAGCTTCTCTAAGCTTCTTCTCTGCCAGAAACTTCTTGCAGTTCCTCTTCCAATGACCCGGCTCGTTGCAATGGAAGCACATTCCTTTGCTAGCTGGATTAGATTTCTTTTGTTCCTTTATGTTCACCTTGCCCTTGGTCATCCGAGATCGGAAGAGCTCCTTAGATATCTTATGTCTAGCAGTCCTACTTTGTTCACCATATAACTTCTTGAGGTGAGTCAACATAGTAGGAGCATCCATGTTTTCGTGCTGACGCTGAAGCTCGTTATTCATGGATGCGAGCATTATGCATTGAGCCACAGATGCATCATCTTGCCACTTTACAATAGTGGCAATCTCTTCCTCAGAGGCTGTTTCTGGAACAGTTCCAGGGATAGGTGAGTTTAGGACATAAGAAATCTTTTCAGCAGTGAGACCTATTCTCAGATTTCTTAGCCAGTCCGTATAATTCGGCCCGGTAAGCTTATTAGCATCAAGTATGCTTCACAGTGAAATTAGTGATTTTGACATTTTTAAAATTCTGCATGTGAAAAACAACATTTTTAGCAAACATTCATTTTATTAATTTTGCATACCAAAATAAATTTAGGTCTTTATTTTAAATTGGTATCTCCCACTATTTTTATCAAACAATATTACCATCACTTATATAGTTCGGCAACATCTAATTAAAGATTTGCTAGTGAGAATAAGGATCTCATTTCAAATGTATATAACCTTGTGGATAGCACAACAAGCGATATACAAATAAATAGGTAGACAACTCTTGTTAATTAGATTACCATGTAACAACTTTTATTTTGTCTCTTAAATCATAATGGCCAAGTGTGTGTACATCCGAACTAAAATAATTTAAGTTAAGTCCAGCCTAGCACTTCTATAAATTCAAAAAAGAAAAATGTTCGTCCTTGTGGATAGCACAACAAGACTAGATCGTTCAATTTTCTTGATAAGCATCAAATGTGATTAATTAACATCTTAAATACTCAATACTCGCATTGTGGATAGCACAACAAGCTCATATTAAATATTTAATACTCTATTAATTTATCATGCTAGAAGGCCACGTTCGATATTCCAAATATTTTTGAACGCTTCGGACTTAATATTATTTCTTTGAGGGGTTTGTTGTTATTTGTCTCATCTTGTTTAGCGCGCATGCACACACACACACACACACACACACACACACACACATATATATATATATATATAATACGCTTCATTTTATTAAACATGCGAAGCATATTTGCATAAAATATAATATATATAATACTTAGCATGCACTTAAAGAATACTATATTCTACCTGGATTGATTATGGACTTTTATTCTAGTTTGATTCACTAGAGCCACCAAGTGAACCAAAAGGTCAAACCTAGGAGTTCAAAAATTTAAATTTAAACATAACTATTATATTTAAACCTGGGCTCCATACAAACGGGTCTTCACGCGCTCCTTGCTCCTTGGTCTCCAATTTCTTCAAGATAATTCTAACTAATACTATTACATAAACTATTTTAAATTTAAATAGAAACCTTAATCAGCAGTCAAGGGGAAGTACATAGGAGAGAGATAGAATTTACATCAAGAATAAATTAGAGAAGACGAGATACGCAGACCCGATTTAATAAAACTCATTCATTCAAGCATTTAACTAAAATAAAATCCAATCACATTGGTCAAATAGTCCATAATCAATCCCTATTTATTATCATACATATCACCATATATATCAATAAATAAATATCCATCTCATGAATTAAAACATTCCATATATATATGAATATCATTTAATGGGCAATTTTAAATTGCATGAAATCCAATTTCAAGATTAAAATAAACTCTTTATTTTAATTATAAAATTATTTAGAATATAATATATAAATATATATCATATATATATATGATATTACCGTATATATTATATATATATATATATAACAAATCAGGTTATATATATATATAATATAAATTCACGTTTATTTTTTGAAAAGAAGTCACCTTCTTTTATTAAAAGAGTCATTTCCTGATGGGTCATCTTTTTTTTTGGAGTAAGAAAGAGACAACACCTTTTCTTTGCAAAATTCAAGATTAGCACCCATAAAAAAAAATTGTGATTCCTTCAAAAAAAAATGCCATTTTTTTTTAAAAAAATAATAATTTTATACAATAAAATTAAGCCCAATAAATTATTCTAAATACATACCCATATGTATATGAAATCAAAAAAAAATTAATAATTGCATAAAGGTTTGGCTCTGATGCCACTGTTGGGTTTGTACGAAATCATGACGCAATCAAATTGCAAAAATTAGCGGAAGCATGGTATATCAGAGTTTAAAAAATTTCTACAAAACCATTACCCGGATCATCCTTTATGCAAATTATTAATTTAAAATGATAAATAAGAAGTTATGGAATCATACCTTTGTAGAATGAAGCTTCCACAGGTGCGAGTTTAACTCCTTGTTCTTCGTGATCTCCTTGAATTTTTGGGTTAGATTCCTTCCTTTGATCAACGTTAGCCACCCAAGTGTTTGGCCTCTAGAGGTGATCCACCAAGGAAGATGAATTATCAAGAAGGAGGGTGTTTGGCTAAACCTTAGTTTTCTATCCTCTATAGAAAATGAGTACTCTCCAACAATTAGAATTGCATCAACTGATATCTATTATAAGACTCCTCTTATATAGATATTGGTCAACCCTTTTAATCCTATTAGACATGAAATTTTATTTAATTAATTAAACTCCTTTAATTAATTTAGGTTTCCCGCTACATTGGGAATAATTAATTAAATTTAATTAATTTGTCTCCTAATCTTATTAGAAATAAATGAGAGTACTAATATTAAATTAATTACTAAACCCTTTTAGAAATTAAAATAATAATAATTGGAATAATATTAATAAGACATCTCTTATTAATTTATATTTAATATTTCTAAAATATTAAATATTAAACATTAAGCTATTTAATTTATTCTATCACCATAGATTAAATTAATTATACTTAATGCATTATTACGATTATGCCATTACCTTCTTGAATAATTATTCTTCCTTTTATGGTGTGACACTTTAGGTTCTCCATATTAAATCGGTTGTGAATAAATCAATTAGAAAAATTCTAATCTTATTTAAATAAATAAATTAAACTAATAATCTATTTAAATAAATAATATTTATTCTACAATAGGGATTAGCCTCCCTAGCGATCAACGACTTTTCAGATAATATAGATTTCAGCATTAATCATAAAAGAACCTGTGAGTAAATAGTTACTGTACAATTCAATCATTCCACCATACAATATCCCAATTAAATATAAGATATGGATTTACTGTCAAGTCTTATTTTATTTAATTATATGTATTTCGATTAGAAAATGCACAACTCCAAATAATGCAAATTAGAAACTCCTTTCTAATTTCATTCCACATTGGCCAAGGATTCTTGGGTTGTCATTTAACGAATCACATAGGACATATCTCCTCTTTTACTAGAGGTGGTAGATTCTTTATTGATCATACATTATCTCCATATGTAACTCATTATATCCAAGCATACCCATATATGCATTAAAAGGCCTTAAGGAATAAGTCAAAGTATAATTTGTTACATACAAGATACTATGATGATCTCAAGTCCAAGGATCACTTGTACTACTATCACATTAGAAATTCCTATTGATAGGCGAGTAAAACTCCATTAGATATTCCATAGCGAGTCACTTTCGGTGAACTTATTCCCCAATAAGCACCTACGTACTTGCTTTAGTGTCTCCACACAAATGATCATGAGATCAATCATCCTCATCCAATGAGCGAGCAACATATGTACCAATCTATTCGGATTTACTAATCCCCTTTTTTAGTAATCCCACGATTGGAAACTATTTTAGTTTTAAGCTTTCTAAGAATTTAAATCTCATTAGCATGATCAACATCATGATTCTAAAAGCATTGCTTAAAACTATGGATTATTTACATATTATAAAAACAGCACCATGTAGATAATTAAATGCCTTTAATAAATGAACATTTTATTAATAAATAAATAAGATTGTTTACAAAGTATGTGCTTTATCATCATACATGATTGGCTTTGTATGAACACTACTATCACAAACAGTTGTTGATTCAGTGACAGAGGCAGAGTATATAGCTGCAAGTGAAGCTGCAAAGGAAGCTGTTTGGATGAAGAAGTTCATAACTGAACTTGGTGTGGTTCCTAGCATTGGAGAAGCAGTTTTCGTATACTGTGACAACACCGGAGAGGTTGCACAGGCTAAGGAACCCATGTCTCATCAGAAATCCAAACACGTGTTGCGGCGATTTCAGTTGATCAGGGAGATCATTGAAAGAGGAGACGTTACCTTGGAGCGTGTGGACTCTCAAGACAACATTGCAGATCCATTTACTAAAGCTCTAACACAACAGCAGTTTGATCGTCACTTAGAGAAGATGGGTATGAGATACCATGGAGATTGGCTTTAGTGCAAGTGGGAGATTGCTAGTAGTGTGCGTACAAGCCAATCATGTATGATGATAAATCACATACTTTGTAAACAATCTTATTTATTTATTAATAAAATATTTCTTTAAGGCATTTAATTATCTACATGGTGCTGTTTTTAATAATATATAAATAACTCATAGTTTTAAGCAATGATTTTAGAATCATGATGAGATCATGCTAATGAGATCTAAATTCTTAGAAAGCTTAAAAACTAAAATAGTTCCCAATTGTGGGATTACTAAAATAGGGATTAGTAAATCCGGATAGATTGGTACATATGTTGCTTGCTCATTGGATGAGGATGACTGATCTCATAGTCATTTGTGTGGAGACACTAAAGCAAGTATGCAGGTGCTTATTGGAGAATAAGTTCACTGAACGTGACTCGCTATGGAATACCTAATAGAGTTTTACTCGACTGTCAATAGGAATTCCTAATGTGATAGTAGTACAAGTGATCCTTGGACTTAAGATCATCATAGTATCTTGTATGTAACAAATTATACTTTGACTTATTCATTAAGGCCTTTTAAGGCATATATAGGGTATGCTTGGGTATAATGATTTGCACATTATTTGGAGTTGTGCGTTTTCTAATCGAAATACATATGATTAAATAAATTAAGACTTGACAGTAAATCCATGTCTTATATTTAATTGGGACATTGTATGGTGGAAGGATTGAATTGTACGGTAACTATTAACTCACAAGTTCTTTTATGATTAATGTTGAAATCTATATTATCTTAAAAGTCGTTGATCGCTAGGGAGGCTTATCCCTATTGTAGAATAAATGTTATTTATTTAAATAGATTATTAGTTTAATTTATTAATTTAAATAAGATTAGAATTGTTTTAATTAATTTATTCACAACCGGTTTAATATGGAGAACCTAAAGGGTCACACTATAAAAGGAAGAAGAATTATTTAAGAAGAAAATAAAAGGATAGTAATAATGCATTAAGTATAATTAATTTAATCTATGGTGATAGAATAAATTAAATAGCTTAATGTTTATTATTTAATATTTTAGAAATATTAAATATAAATTAATAAGAGGAGTCTTATTAATATTATTATTATTATTATTTTAATTCTAAAGGAGTTTAGAAATTAATATAATATCAGTACTCTTTCTCAATCCTAATAAGATTAGGATATAAATTAATTAAAAGTGTTTAATTAATTAATTAAAAAAAACCTATTTTAATTGGATTAGGAGGTTAACCTAATATCTATATAAGAGAGTCTTATATCAGAAATAAGGTACGTGAATTTTTCCAAAGGTTGGGAGTACACATATTTTATAGAGATAGAAACAAGGGTTAAGCCAATAACCCATCTTCCTGAGTTCTTCATCTTCCTTGGTGGATCGCCGTTAGAGGCCAAACATTTGGGTGGCTGACATTGATCAAGGGAAGGAGCCACTACAGAGGAATCAAAGGAATCAAAGGAGTAGAACTTGTACCTGAAGAAGCTTGGATCTTCAAAGGTATAATTCCATCCTCTCCTTCTATGTATTGACTGATAATTGATGCACAAGAAAGATCATGGTTAAGGGTTTGTAAGAAAATTTTAAAATCTGATTTTTCATCCCTTCCGCTGCGTTTATGTAATTTGATTGCATGCTTATGTTTCTAGTAAACCCAACATTCTGGCCTCACCTTCAGCTGATGATAACCACTCCTCAAGTCTATCTTTGAAAAGTATCTCACTCCCTTCAATTGATCAAACAGATCGTCGATCCTCGGTAATGGATACCTATTCTTAATGGTGACCTTGTTCAACTCTTTGTAATCGATGTAGAGCCACATCGTCCGGTCCTTATTCTTCACAAATAACACCGGCACTTGCCACGGCGAAACGCTCGGTTGTATGTACTTCTTGTCCAGTACTTCTTGTTCAGTATCTCTTGCAGTTGTACCATCAATTCTTTCATCTCTATCGGAGCCATCCAGTACGGTGCCTTTGATATTGGAGTCGTTCCTGGCGCCAAATAGATCACAAAATCAACCTCTCTATCTGGCAGAAGTCCTGGCAGATCGTCTGGAAATACATCTGCGAAGTCCCTCACGAATGGTATATCTTCAAATTTTGGATTCTCTTTAAGACTATCGATTATGTAGGATAAATATCCTACACAGCCTTGTCTTAACAACTTCCTGGCCAGCATCATCGTCAGACAACTCGCTTGTCTAGGAGACTTGCTTCCATAAAACACAACCTTTGACGGAGTCATAAGGTTAATACATTTCCTCTGGCAATCAATTACAGCTCCATAGTTGAATAGCCAATCCATTCCCAGAATAACATCGAATTCCCCAAGTCTAATTGGGATAAGATCTACGTTCATAACGTTACCCTTAATATCCACCCTACAGTTCTTGTGTACGTACTTAACAGGGATCACTTCTCTATTCGCAATTTCTATGTTCATAGGGTATTCTAACTCATCCTTAGGCAATTCTAAGTTCTTAGCAAAGTCATAAGATATAAATGAACAAGTAGCACCCGAATTAAATAATACATAAGCATTAACTTTATTGATCGGAATGATATTTGACACCACATTATGAGACTGCACAGCATCCTGCACTGTCATATTGAATGTCTTAGCGGTTGGTCGGTTGGTTGCGGTTGGTCCCGTGATAGTTAGAGCATTGCCATCGCTGTTTCCCTTGTTCCCTCCTGTTCCTGCCCCTCCAGATCCTTTCTTGGGACAGTTCCTAGCCAAGTGATCCTTTGAGCCGCAAGTGAAGCAGGCACCCTTCTTTGGGTTAAGACAGTTAGGTGCTATGTGGCCTTCCTTACCACAATTGTAGCACACCTGTTTTCCCTTCATACAGATCCCCATGTGAGCTTTCCCGCAGGTCCGACATACTTCAATTCTCTTCTTCTGACCTCCTTGCTGATTACCAGTTGATGAGTTATCAGTCCACCTCCTCTTCTGATTGTTATTTCCTCCCGTGTTGCTGCCACTAGCCTTGGTATTCCCTTCACTCTCATTCTTCTTCTTCTGATCCTGGTTATACTTGGTCACGGCGTCACTACCACCTTCAGCTAGGATGGCCTTCTCCAGTACCCCAGCAAAAGTGTTCAATTGGAACATTGACAGTTTGCTATACAACCAAGGCTTCAGACCCTGTTCAAACCTCCTTGCCTTCCTCTCGTCGGTGTGCACTTGATACGTGGAAAACCTAGCCAACTCATAGAATTTTGCCGCATAGTCTGGTATGGACATATTCCTCTGCTTGAGCTCCAGAAAGTGTACTTCCATCAGGTTCTGTTAGCTGGTTGGGAAATACATCTCGAAAAACATTTCTTTAAACCTCTCCCAGGTTATTACGCCTTCTCCTCATCGAACCTTGTTTGCCTGCCACCAAAAGCTGACTTCTGATTTCAGCATGAACGTTGCGTATGCGGTCTTATGGTTCTCACTGACTCTGGCGACGTCGAAAACTTTCTCCATCTCCATAACCCAAGTCTGAACCAAAGGAAGTTTGATTTGGATAAGCTCGCTAATAGTTCTAGAATTTAGAACGTTCATCAACTATGGGCTAGTCGAATCAATAAGGGTTCACTAGTCTTACAAGGTTCAACAATAAACGATATTCAAATTGAATAATAACTTCTCAAGAGTATACAATTGAATACGTATTGTATATCTGAAATTATACTTTTAAAGGTAATATAATATCTCATATGAAATCTTAACTTGACTAACAAGTATAAGAACTTGTATCATTATAATATTTCAAGATTAGAAAACTTGCTCAATAAAAGTAAACTTTGAGTTTAGTAACTTGCTTGACATAAGAATAAGGAATAGAATGCTTATTCAACTTAAAGAGTTTAGATAAGAAAACTTGCTTAATGATAATGAGTTAGGGATAGAATACTTGCCTCGTGCGCAAGCTACAAATCAAGTTACAATTCAATTCCTCAACGTCCTACACATTACATTATGCATACGATGTCGATTAGTTTCGTCACTTCTATGTTCAACTATCGAACTTTTCATTTAAGTCAACTTACAACTTGGTTCATAGTGTTAACTTATTAACTAACCACATAACATGAGTATGAATTCACAATATGCGTATCATATAGGTATAAGCCTTCAAACAATCATAATCAAGTTTTACAATGACAATATTCAAGTTTGCACTTTGTTTGTTAACTTGAACCTTCACATTATCTTACACATGTCAATAACTTAGTTTATTAACACTAACTTCAAATCATATAATATTCATGTTTATAACTTAGAACAACATCTTTTATTGTCTAGAGCACTGCACTTGCGTACGTGCATGTCCGATGCCCTCCTATTGCCTCTGAATACGCATCAGTCACAAAGACGGCCATTATACCCATTTTAAAGACTTCAAATTGAAAAACTTAAAAAATGAAAGTTGTAGGTCTACTCGTTATCTTTTCGAAATATCCTGAATCGACTTAATCGTAGTTCGTATGAAGAAGTTACGCTTATTTTACTATAGGGGGTCAAAAAAATAATTTCTTCTCTGCACTACCCCCGTTGGGGCGGGTATAATCTACATGGGGCCCGCTGGGGCGGGCATAAAGCCGGCTGGGGCGGGCATGCCTTTGCGGTTCAGCAACAGTTCATAATTTTGACAGTTTTTAGCCCAATTAAATGCAAATTAAACTAACACAGTGATTTCTATGAAGTATAAACTTCATAGAAACATCATACCATGTTACTAACATGCTTTTAAAATCTTAAATCATGCAATTACTCGAATCAAATCATGAAATTTCACTGTTCTTGGTGTTCTTGACGGTTTTGAAGAAAAACACGAAATTTGACGTCACGGATTCGTTATAACTCTGAATCCGTCTATTCAAAGTTTGTTTTTTTTGGTTTAACATGTATTAATAATAATTTACTAATAAATTTAAGTTAAACAAACAATTCATGGCATACAATTATTCGTAAGGGCCATAAGGGCTATATATACAACTTTTATACTCTGTAACTTTTAAAAAACTCAATTAAAATATAATTACATGAAATTGATGGTTTGAAAACATACATAGATGGTGGAAAACATGTTATGATTATATCTTAACATTTATATACACATAAATCATCAATTCATGCATTGATCATACAATAGTTGTTTTACAGAGAACTCAAAACACCCGTTAATGAAAAACTCTGATTATAGTATGTTTATATAAAATTGGTTACTCTGACACATGAATACATGATATAAAACATATTGTAAACATATACTAACATATATATCATCATATACTCATCAATTAACAATCTCTTCAATCATAGAGGACTTTGAAATAGTTTTTTATAGAAAATATAAGAACGTAAAACATATCCATAAAGATGAAGAGATTACCCTTTGCTACTTGCTTGATGATGATAGAGACTTGAACTCTTTAATTCTCTTCTTCAATCAATTCTTCTCTTACTTTCTCTCTTTTTTTCTCTCTGATATTTTTTCTCTGAAATCTCTAAATTCTTAAATGATGAAAGCAATATATGATATATGATATAAAACTAATATGATATACGTATATAATAGTGGAGTCATGGGTCGTCAGTTAATCCCATAATAGGTTAACTGGCTCCAACTCCCACTTAGGCCTTGTTTGCTTGCCCCTTATATTATCCCTTTCCTTTTATTTTAATTAAAACTTTATTATATAGTTTAATAATGTCACACCTATTAATCAAATTTCTTATTTAAATCAATTAAATAAAATAGAATAATTTCACATTAAATCACATAGTCACATAATTAAAATTCTCATTTATTAATTATGTTAAATCATTAAATCTCTAATTAATTATTAAATTAATTAGAATAACATTATGCTTATTAAATAATTCATTTAATCAAATAAGCTCAATTAAATACATACTTTGCACAATAAAATTCTCAACATTAATTTAATCAATGTAACACATATAATTAAATTAATCTACCACAATTTCATCAATTAATTATTTAATTCAATAATTAAATCATCGAAAAATATTTATTTAATTCAATAAATATTTAAATTAAATTACAAAAATCTTGTTCGTCACACATCAATCGGCGGATCAACCCGGATAGGACGAATCACTAACTCAGCCAATTTGCGAGGCAGCCGGGCTAGCCGTGGCTGAGGAACATCGGAGACTCTCCCCCGTCTAACTCCTGGAACGACCCTGCTAGCACTACCGAGTCTATCTGGCTCCATAACCTGGACAAAGTCTCTAAATCACCTCAGAAAGGGTGAGGTAAGCCTAAAACCTGTGACTTATTGAATTAAAATATTAGTTTATGAATTTTTAAATCCTTAAACATGCATGGGTCAACCAAAATCCCTAGTAGAGTCAAAATTGCATGTTTATTAAATGCTCAGGCTTTTGAATTTTTTTTGCGCATGCACACGTGCATGACTAGGTGGCCATTCAGTAGCGCACCTATCCAAAAACAAAAAACAGTTCATATTTATGAAAAAAAATCAAAAGAAAACTTCACATGGTAGCCAAATTACAACATACATTTTTAGTTGAAAATCCAGGCTTACTAAGCCTCAAAAAGGATGAGTAAACTGACCAAAAAAGGGCGTCACTTGACTGTCTCAGAATTCAAATTTTCTTACATCAAAACATGCATCACAGTAAAATATGTATACTTATAAAGTCTGAAATTTTTTATCAAGACATATAAGCATACATTATTGATACATTGCGTTTAAAAGCACACTACGTGGTTTAAAACATTCTAACGGTCAAAACCGAAAAAGAAAGGATGTGAACATTACCTAAGATGTGTAGAACGTTTGTGCGCTGACGAAATCTAAAAAATGCTGCCCGAACTCCGTAGATCTGAGAAAGAAAATCGGATT
The DNA here is from genome assembly GCA_020205555.1 of Panax stipuleanatus. Taxonomy (NCBI): domain Eukaryota; kingdom Viridiplantae; phylum Streptophyta; class Magnoliopsida; order Apiales; family Araliaceae; genus Panax; species Panax stipuleanatus. The sequence goes on along the minus strand of CM035116.1, from coordinate 82,961,162 downwards.
TCCTTTAGGATTCAAAACTGAAAATGAATCTGAGAAGCCCCTGCTACCCATCTTAAACTCGCAGGAAAGAGCGGGCCCACCTGTGGCTATCGCACCTCTACCTGCAGCTCCCTAAGTTGGGCCCCACCCCTCCGACTCAGTCCAGTTCGAGTAAAAATCGAGTTTACATGAGCTGAAAAGTCAAATCCGGGAAAAAACTGCTACGCGATTGAGCGGATTGGCCTGAAATCCTGCGTTTAAGTGGCAAGGGCCTAACAAAGATAAGAACTTAATGTAAACCATTGGTTATCATCTTGAAGCGATATCCAGGGATCAATGATGAGAAATGCTGAAAAACTACAAAAAAAATGTTGAAAACTGCTACTATCAGAGCATCGGGAACGGTTCGGTAATATTAGCCGTTGAAGGCCACTTCAGCGAAGGTCAGATTGCCTGACACTATCAACCGCTGGCGACAATCCCAGCGAAGCATCGGGAACGGTCTGGTGATATCAGCCATTGAAGGCCACTTCAGCGAAGGTCAGATTGCTTGACATATCAACCGCTGGCGAAACAGCGAAGCATCGGGAACGGTCCGGCGATATTAGCCATTGAAGGCCACTTCAGCGAAGGTCAGATTGCCTGACACTATCACCCGTTGGCGACAACCCCAACGAATCATCAGGAACGGTCTGGTGATATCAGCAGTTAAAGGCTACTTCAACGAATGTCAAAGGTTCTAACAGTTCAGCTATTGGCGACAACTCCAGCGAAGCATCGGGAATGATCTGATGGCAAAAATAGTATATCAGTTTATCCCCACAAAGGACAGATGATGGAATTTGTTATACAAATCCCTAGAGGGAACATTAAGAAAGATTCGGTGGTGATCGAGACTTTGTAATATACTGTTCAAGTAGACGTCAAGGGAATTCACCAAAGGCTATCATGAATGACGTCAGCCCCATCAGAAAATGACTAGAACAGTCTGTGATAGCCTACCAGCGATACCCTACTAGTAATAGCCTAACATCATAGGAACATGGTAAACCATTGGCCTCCGACTAATGCGACATAAAGGGCTATCACGGATAACGTTATCCCCAGCAGAAAATGATGTAAACAGTTAGTGATAGCCCCGTCCCCTCGAAGTTATCTAACATTCATAACATATCATGCTATGCATTGCATTACATTACATTTATCATATTTCCAGTGTCTAGTATTGTAATACCCGAGAATTTCCATATATTATTAAATAAATATATTAATGGAAATGAGAATTTATTTGAATATAAATGATTTTGTGTTATGAGATGAATTAATTCAATTATATATAATTGAATAATTATTGAGAAATTGGTGGAGTTTGTGATAAACTCGTTGATTGCCTTGTGTGGCACAGTGACGTAATATAAGAATGATTATATTAATTTAAGCGAACAATTAATCTATATTAATTGTTAATCGAAGAATATTAATTAACTGTTATAAAATACTAATGAGGATTGATTAATAATATGTGATTATTATTATTGTAAGAAACATAATAATAATGAGCAACGTGTTTATAAATATAATAAGATTTATATCAAAGTGATAGTTAATCATATAAAGGTTAATTAAATTGTTATGGAGGTTAACAATTATATTGATTGATGTAGGATATGTGTATATTATTAATTAATATTCAATTTATAAGATGAGAAATTATATGTGCAAGCATGCGAATTAAATGTATAGTAACTATATGTTATGATATGTGTAGGTGACAAATGATGTGTGGATATACATTAAAATAATGTATCATGGATCTATTATAAATAATTGTTGAGTGATACAATTTAATAATATATGATATAATGTAATGTGGTAGTATCCGATTGTATTATATCGGTAAGATAAAATGTACATAGATTATATGTATTCAAATTGCATTTATTACATTATGGGGACAACATTGTAATTATAACCTAAGAGTACATATAATATATAACATAAGTGTAGCATATAGTCCATTTGTAAGAATGCTGAGATTTGCTTGGCTTGTCCCAATATAATAGTCACTCTCCTTTCCCTCATTCACGTGCACAGCCATTATGGCCTAAGCCTATTGCTTCTCCTTAAACTCAGTAAATTTCCATAGCCTTGTAGCAATGATGAGCAAGGGAGTGGTTTTAATGATGGATTCTAACAACTAAATACCTACCATTCTATAACCTTCATGCAATTTGTCAATCCGTTAGTTTGATTTGGGAGTTAGAAGCTTGGACTGTGTATTCATTCTTCTATATAAAGGAACTCCCTGAACCTTCATTTCATTGCTGAAATATTTCTAAGAGAAGAGAGTATACTGTGATTGTCTATTTAGTTCAGAAGGAATTTCTATAGTAGCATCAGCAAGCTTACTCCATAACAGAGGTATAAATCCTCTTCGTGTCTTCATTTTCATTTTCTGTCAAAAGAACTCCATTGTTGTTCTCTAAGTTTTGTTGAAATTCTTGATTATGCCAAATTGGTTCATGATTGGGTTGTAGAACCCTTATATTGTTGTTATATGAACATACACACATGATGGAACCACTGAATAGTCTTTCATTTCCATTCAATTTCTGTAAATACATGAAATTCGTAAATGAGTTAGAGTTCATGAAATTGGGAATTGATAATTGCTATTGACTGTTATATAAGCATATATGTATGTGTTAGTAAGTTAAACAAGTCTAATAGCGTCTGGGTATGTTGAAATCGATGAAATGGGAGGTTTTGGGTCGGTTTTCGCTGTCGTCTGAACCGCAGAAAACTGCCTCGACGCCGCAGCGCCGCAGCCCGCGCCGCAGCGCCACACGCGCCGCAGCCCGCGCCGCAGCGCCGCACGCAGCGCCACTCGCGCCGCAGCGCCAGTAGTGAGCTGCTGTGCCGCGCCGCAGCGCCAGCCCCTGTGTTCAGTTTTCTGCATTCTGCAACAAAATTGTTATGTACCAATTGTTTGATTTTTGTTTAAACAAGCATGGGAGCATGATTAATACTTATATATAAACCTAATGAGGCAATGTGAGCATGTTTTAGTATATTAGCATGCATGATTAACCAAACGACATATAGGTTGGAAACGAATTTAAAGTTTCATAAACGACGTTAACATATATGAAGCATGTTTACATACTGACCTTGCAAGCACGTTAGTACCACCTAGAGACACATGAAGTGCATGTTAACTTATCTATATTGGTTCCGTAATAAAATATGAACATGTGAACCTAACTAGTGCTCATTCCTAACAAGAATAGAAGTTTGAAGGTGGATATGATCATGTAAATGCTATATAGTCATTTTGATGTTATGAGCATGTTTAGATAACTTTGAAATATATGAATGAAGCCTTAACTTACATATATAGGTTTCATAAGGAAGCATGAACATGATAGACCTTATTAATGAACTATACTAACAAAGTATAAGCTTTGAACGTGAACGTTGGTATGTTATGACGAGAATTAGAATTTGACATTTATGGACACATGTGATAGTACTCTTAGACTCATTCATGTGTCATGCATATATATATACCATGATTAGTTGCCATGATTAAAGTTTAGCATGAACAAAGCATGTTTTCAAGATAATAACAATGCTAGCTACATATATGCAATACGAGTACTCATGAGCATGACTAATACAAGTTATATGAATATCTTATGTGTTTAAAAGCGACCATGTTAGACCATATGAGTTCGTGTCCTTGAATGGCTTTAAGTATTAACTTAAGAACCTATACCATGTACGATTGGATTTGGAAAAGTTATACAAGCATGAAAGTATCCTTTAAATATGAATACCTGCTACGTGATATTATATGATGTTACTTGAACCAGATTTTGACGGTTAACTTAAGGAGATGCCGTAACTTGCTAAAATGAAATATATTTAGTATTGATTGTGGTCTTATGTGATATTAATAATATGCAAGCATGTTTGCTAATTGTTGAGATCTTATATAATATGAGAATGCGTTTAAACTCTAAAGAAGGAACGTTAAGGATAGAAATTATATTCTATATAACTGTGTAGCTAGGTAAAACTTAGCTTATGTGTTGATCGTATATTCAAAGAGAAAATGTGAAGTTAAATTATATGACTAATGAATATCATATATATACGTAACTGTATTACGATAGGAATTCGAAAGTGTTGATTTGCTTTTCGTGGATAAACTACGCTAAAGGCAAGTTCTCTTACTTACACTCTTTTAAAGTGCAAGTATCCTAACCGACGCATTTACTTTATGCAAGGAAATCTATGATTGTGAAAGTTTCCTAACTATACTCTTTTACTATGCAAGTATCCTATCTTGTGTATTGCGAACTAGTTTCCTATTTAATCGGTTGAATCGAATTAGCATACTTGAACTCTTATTTCATTAAAGCTATTATTCATGTTGAACTTAGTATTGTTCTTGAATATTGTGAAAGTGTCTATGCCATTTGATTCGGCTGGACTTATGTTATTGAAAAGCAACCCAAACTAATTGATTGGTGCGGGATCTTGTATTTGACTGAGAAGAACAACCTTCTTTGAAGGGAATATATAATTGTCGGAGAACCGACGTGCACACTTGAGTATGGTTGATTGTTATGCATAACAAGGGTACTTTAGGCTGATCACCTGTTGTACCTGTTTTTGTTGGATTTTCAGTTTATTACTGTCAATTCTAGTAGAAGTTCATAGTCCTGTAGTGACTACTCAGTATTCAATTATTTGAAATCTTGAATTGACTTATTATTGAATCATATTGATATTATCCTGTCCTTAGCGACTGTTATTGAGAACTGTTGATATTCTTGTTATTCTTGAACTATCAAATCTTGCTATACCCTTTCGAGAATTGAGAATCTTATTACTCACCCTTATTGTATATTACTTGCTGGGCAATTTGTGCTCATTCTTGCTTTCCCTAAAACATTTCAGTTAAGGCAGAGCATGGTGAACCTTCGGGCGTTGATAAGGGCAAGGGCAAAGCTACCAACTAGCTTATGTCTGTTATGTTTTAAATATATTAATATTGTATGAAGATGATGTAGTAAGACTGGATTTGATTATGTTTAAGCTTAAGTTAAATTATGTAATAAGTCGTTAACTGATATTATTATGTAATCTATTAAGTACTGTAGGTTGCGAGACTTGGGGGAATAATTATAATAAATCATTGTAAATTATTCTAGAATAGATTTTCCGCTGTGATCGTGTGATATTTAATTATTATTATTATTGTGATGTATTACCATGAGCACGTGATGAACCGAATTCGAGAGACCAAGTGGCGGTCCTGGAATTTGGGGGCGTCACAGGTTGGTATCAAAGCCGTAGTTATAAACCTTAGGAACGAGTGTCCTTAGACTATAACTTAGGTGAACTTAGAAGTTAGGAAGGAGATAAAACTCATGTAGAGTTTTCCTTGAGAGACTTAGTCTGTTATGAAATGTAACTTCATTCTATACAATGAACTTATATTTTATTTAACATTCTAATGGAGATGCTATTTCGTGTCTTGTGTTTGTGATTATAGGATGACAGACACAGGTGTAACTAGTAGAGTAGCAGAGGAGGAGCCCAGATATATACATGTAGTATACGAGGCACCTCTAGAGGCTGTGCCAGTGCAGGCAGTTGCACCATCCGAGTTTGATGACGAGGATGAGATCGAGATTGAGATAGAGACTGATCCAGAGGAGGAGCCGATGGAGGATGAGCCAGTAGAGGACTCTGATGAGGCTACTATAGAGGAGCAGATGTTAGGAGAATACGAGGAGCGGATCCTAGAGTTAGACTGCAGGGTCCAAGAGCTGGAGGCAGAGGCCCAAGAGAGAGAGTCCGAGTTCCAGAAGCTGAGGGAAGAGGACCACCAAAGGAAGCTGGCTATGCAAGAGTTAGAGGTGGAGATTGCCTACCGTAGGGAGGCAGGGATCCAGGTGGGGACTCTATTTCACAGGTCAGTGGCTAGGAATGCAGATTTGGCAGAGAAGCTAGAAGAGGTTGAGCAGAGGGAACTGAGTGAGAAGACTGAGAAAGAGGCACTCCGTACTCAGCTAGAGTTGGAGGTGATGGATAGGTTACACTTCGAGGAGAAGTGGGAAGCGTCCAATGAGAGAGCTGACGACCTTGAGGATGAGGTCAGGTGCAAGAAGAGAAAGATGAACAAGATGGGGTATGTGTTCCGTTCAGCTTTTGAAAGGGTGATTGATGGTGTGTACCACTACCCGGCAGAACAGGGACAGACTCTACATACCTTGAGCCGAGAGCTGGTCGCGTATATAGCACAGTTGGAGTACAAGAGCGCAGTGGAGCGCGGGATGATGGGATGAGATTTCCTTAGCCAGTCTAGTGGTAGTACTAGTTGTGTCTTTATGTATTGTATATACTATGTTGTAATCCCGATCTTTTGTGTAAGATGTGGGATGATGATGTAAACCCCGAGTTAGCTTTTGTTAGAGGGGTAGTATGGTAGTAGGTTGGTACATTCCCCGTCTTTTGTGATATTAGGGGATATATGTGATAACATTTATAGCAGTATGCTAGGAAAATCATGTAATGAAATGAAATGGCATATGAATATAAATGGAGTTGATTTTAGAAACGTGTTATAAATTTATTCTTTTAGTATTAAAAGAAATACTTAAGTGATATACTTGAATAATAATAAAATGAAAAAAAAATTGTGATGCAGATAATGCCGCCCAGACGTAGATTGACAGCACCCGAAGAATCTGTTAACAACGAGAGGGAACAAGTAGACCCGATCCAGAAACTGGTAGACTTGTTAGGAGAAGCCTTAAGGGGAAGGAACAATGAACCCGTTCGCCTGAACCCTCAAACTGTGCCAGTAACAACCTTTAAAGACTTTAAGAGTGTAGGACCCCCGGAGTTCGAGGGAACTACCGACCCAATCGTCGCACAAACGTGGATCAAAGAAATCGAAAAAGCTTTCACTATAGCTAGCGTAGGCGAAGATCAGAAGACGGTGTTTGCCACGTACATGATGAGGGGAGAAGCGAACTACTGGTGGGAGGCTAATCAACAAAGAGCTGGAGAAGGGATAATAGCTTGGGATAAGTTTAAGACACTGTTCTTCGAGAATTACTTTCCTAAAAGTATGAAGAATAGGATGGAGGTGAAATTCCTAGAGTTAAAACAAGGTGAAATGACGGTGGTGCAATACGCAGCTAGGTTTAACGAACTAGCGCGATTTGCGGAACACCAAGTTGGTGATGAAGAGAGGAAGGCTAGACGCTTTGAACAAGGGTTGAAGCCATGGCTGTTCAATAAGGTATCAGTTCTTCAAATTGATTCCTTTGCAACATTACTGGAGAAGGCAATCATTGCGGAAGGAGGCAGTGAGGCCTTAAGTCTGTATAACAAAGAAAAGAAAGGAAAGAATACTGGAGGAGAGAATCGTACGGGAGGAAGCAGTAGCGGAGGAAGCAACTTGGGAAAGAGAAAGTGGGAGAACAACAACAACAACAAAAACAACAATAATAATCAATCAGGGAATTTTCGTGGAGGTTTCAAGAAGAGGGCTGAAGGATGCCCGAAGTGTGGGAAGAATCACCAGGGCGAGTGCTGGAAGGGACGTGGCACTTGCTACAACTGCGGACAGGAAGGGCACATCTCGCCCAACTGTTTGAAACCAAAAAAGTTACAAGGATGCTTTGCGTGTGGCTCGACGGAGCACCGAATTAAGGACTGCACAAAGAAGGGAAGTGGCGGAGGTAGTAATCAGCAAGGAGGCAACAAGCTGATGATCGGTGGACCGGCACAATCCAACCGCCCAACCGCCAGAACCTTTAACATGACCGTCCAAGACGCAGTGGCTGCGAAGGATGTGGTGTCAGGTATAATCCCAATCAATGATATAAATGCCTATGTATTATTTGATTCGGGTGCCACCTGTTCTTTTGTATCTGAAGAATTTGCTTGTAGACTTAGTACACCTCGAGAACTATTAGAAAATCCTTTGATCATAGAAGTTGCTAATAAGGAAGTGATCCCTGTAGAATACGTTTATCGAAATTATCGCGCAAATATTAGTAAACATGAACTGAGCGTCGACTTGATTCCTATTAGATTGGGAGAATTTGATGTGATACTAGGAATGGATTGGTTGTATAACCATGTGGCGATAATTGACTGTCAGAACAAATGTGTGAACCTTCAGACTCCGAGTAAGTCTAAGGTAGTGTTTTATGGTAGCTCATCGCTTAAACAATCGTGTTGCGTTACGATGATGCAGGCCAAGAAATTGTTAAGGAAAGGATGTGTAGGATATTTAGCTTACATCGTTGATACTAGGAAAAAGAGAGTAGAAATTAAGGATATATACGTAGTTAATGAATTTCAAGACGTGTTTCCGGACGATCTGCCTGGTCTTCCGCCAGACAGAGAAATCGAATTCGTAATAGACTTAGCACCGGGAACGGCACCGATTTCAAAAGCTCCATATCGTATGGCGCCAGTAGAAATGAAGGAATTGATGATACAATTGCAAGAATTATTGGATAAGGGTTACATTCGACCGAGTGTTTCTCCTTGGGGAGCACCAGTACTATTCGTTAAGAAGAAGGACGGATCGATGAGGCTCTGTATCGATTATCGAGAATTGAATAGAGTAACGATCAAGAACCGGTATCCGCTACCGAGGATAGACGACTTATTTGATCAACTGAAGGGAGCAAAGTGTTTCTCAAAGATCGACCTACGAACAGGATATCATCAACTGAAAGTGAGGGATGAGGACATACCAAAGACTGCGTTTCGAACCCGTTATGGACACTACGAGTTTTTGGTAATGTCATTTGGATTGACTAATGCTCCGGCAGCATTTATGGACTTGATGAACCGAGTTTTCAAGCCATACTTGGATAAATTTGTAGTGGTCTTTATCGACGACATTTTGATCTACTCGAAGACAGAGGAAGAACACGCCGAACATCTAAAGATTATTTTGGAGGCACTAAGGAAGGAGAAGATGTATGCAAAATTTTCTAAGTGCGAATTTTGGATGAAGAAGGTTCAATTCTTAGGCCATGTGGTGGATAAGAATGGAATCTCAGTAGACCCTGCAAAGGTCGAAGCAGTAAGTAATTGGGAACAACCGAGAACACCGACGGAGGTGAGAAGCTTTCTAGGGTTAGCTGGGTACTATCGAAGATTCATCCAAGATTTTTCTAAGATAGCAACCCCGTTGACCAATGTGACTAGAAAGACGGTGAAATTTGTATGGACCGACAAATGCGAAGAAAGTTTTCAAGAACTGAAAAGGAGATTGAGCGAAGCACCTGTGTTATCATTACCAGATGATGCGGGAAATTTTGTGGTGTATAGTGATGCATCGCACAAGGGACTTGGCTGTGTGCTTATGCAGCACGGCAAGGTCATTGCATATGCATCACGACAATTAAAGGATTACGAAAAACGATACCCTACTCACGACTTAGAGTTAGCGGCAGTAGTTTTTGCGTTAAAGATATGGAGGCATTATCTATACGGAGAAAAATGTGAGATATACGGACCACAAAAGTCTGAAATATATCTTCACACAGAAGGAGTTAAACATGCGACAGAGAAGGTGGTTAGAATTAATCAAAGACTATGACTGCGATATTCTTTATCACCCGGGAAAGGCAAATGTGGTTGCCGACGCTCTGAGCAGGAAAGGAAGGGAGAAGTTGTTTAATTTGACGACTCAGGAAGAGTTGATAAGAGAGATGGAGAAATTGGAGATAGAAGTGAAAGGACCAGAAAAGTCTGGTGAGAAGTTGTTTGTAATGGAAGCTCATCCGATATTGTTGGATAAAGTAAAGGAAGCCCAGGAAAAGGATGAAGAGTGTGAGAAAATCCGAAAGATGATCACAGAAAGTGAGGAAGAAAAATTTCGAATGGATAAAAACTGGTATTTTGAGATTTGAAGGGAGAGTGTGGGTACCAGTGGTAACCGAGTTGAGGGAAGAGATTTTGCACGAGGCACACAATACGACATATTCCGTTCATCCGGGAGGCACAAAGATGTACCGAGATCTAAGGCAACATTTTTGGTGGCCTAATTTGAAACGGGAAGTCGCAGAGTGCGTCAGTAAATGCTTGACTTGCCAACGCGTTAAAGCAGAGCATCAGCGGCCAAGTGGTTTACTACAACCGTTAGAAATACCAGAGTGGAAATGGGAGCATATTACCATGGACTTCGTGGTAGGACTTCCAGTTACACAGAAAGGTTATGATGCTATTTGGGTTATCGTGGATCGACTAACGAAGACCGCACACTTTCTACCAATCAAGATCCGCTACAGTTTGAACCAATTAGCAAGCCTATATGTAAAAGAAATTATTTCACGACATGGAGTGCCGGTGTCAATTGTCTCTGATCGAGATCCGCGCTTCACGTCCAATTTTTGGAAGAGTTTGCAGGAAAGAATGGGAACGCAGTTGAGGTTGAGTACAGCTTATCATCCTCAAACAGACGGACAAAGTGAGCGAACAATACAAACGCTAGAAGACATGCTTAGGACTTGCGTGATGGATTTTAAGGGAAATTGGGACGACCACCTACCCTTAGTAGAATTCGCATATAATAATAGCTACCATGCGAGTATTGGCATGCCACCGTACGAAGCTCTTTACGGGAGAAAGTGCAGAACGCCGTTATGTTGGGACGAAGTCGGAGAACGACGAATACTCGGACCAGAGTTAGTTCAACAAACCGCAGACGTGGTGACAGTGATAAGAGCCAGACTTGTAGCAGCTCAAGATCGCCAGAAGAAATACGCAGATTTGCATGGGCAGGACCGAGACTTCAAAGTCGGCAGTTTTGTATTCTTGAAGGTATCTCCATGGAAGGGAAAAATCCGTTTCGGCAAGAAAGGAAAATTGAGTCCAAGATTTATAGGACCATTTGAGATACTGAAGCGAGTGGGCGAAGTGGCATACAAAGTTGCGTTACCACCCGAGTTGGAGCATATCCACAACGTGTTCCACATTTCCGTGTTGCGACCGTACAAGGCCGACTACAAGCACGTGATTTCTTACGAGCCCATTCAAGTGGAGAAGAACTTGGCGTATGAAGAAATTCCTGTCCAAATATTAGATAGGAAAGAACAAACTTTGAGAAATAAAATTATTTCGTCTGTAAAAGTACTTTGGCGTAACCACGATGTCGAGGAGGCAACGTGGGAGTTAGAAGATAGGATGATGAGGGACTATCCCCATCTATTTGTGTAACCTTGTAGCAATTCCGGGACGGAATTTTTATAAGGGGGGAGGATGTAATACCCGAGAATTTCCATATATTATTAAATAAATATATTAATGGAAATGAGAATTTATTTGAATATAAATGATTTTGTGTTATGAGATGAATTAATTCAATTATATATAATTGAATAATTATTGAGAAATTGGTGGAGTTTGTGATAAACTCGTTGATTGCCTTGTGTGGCACAGTGACGTAATATAAGAATGATTATATTAATTTAAGCGAACAATTAATCTATATTAATTGTTAATCGAAGAATATTAATTAACTGTTATAAAATACTAATGAGGATTGATTAATAATATGTGATTATTATTATTGTAAGAAACATAATAATAATGAGCAACGTGTTTATAAATATAATAAGATTTATATCAAAGTGATAGTTAATCATATAAAGGTTAATTAAATTGTTATGGAGGTTAACAATTATATTGATTGATGTAGGATATGTGTATATTATTAATTAATATTCAATTTATAAGATGAGAAATTATATGTGCAAGCATGCGAATTAAATGTATAGTAACTATATGTTATGATATGTGTAGGTGACAAATGATGTGTGGATATACATTAAAATAATGTATCATGGATCTATTATAAATAATTGTTGAGTGATACAATTTAATAATATATGATATAATGTAATGTGGTAGTATCCGATTGTATTATATCGGTAAGATAAAATGTACATAGATTATATGTATTCAAATTGCATTTATTACATTATGGGGACAACATTGTAATTATAACCTAAGAGTACATATAATATATAACATAAGTGTAGCATATAGTCCATTTGTAAGAATGCTGAGATTTGCTTGGCTTGTCCCAATATAATAGTCACTCTCCTTTCCCTCATTCACGTGCACAGCCATTATGGCCTAAGCCTATTGCTTCTCCTTAAACTCAGTAAATTTCCATAGCCTTGTAGCAATGATGAGCAAGGGAGTGGTTTTAATGATGGATTCTAACAACTAAATACCTACCATTCTATAACCTTCATGCAATTTGTCAATCCGTTAGTTTGATTTGGGAGTTAGAAGCTTGGACTGTGTATTCATTCTTCTATATAAAGGAACTCCCTGCACCTTCATTTCATTGCTGAAATATTTCTAAGAGAAGAGAGTATACTGTGATTGTCTATTTAGTTCAGAAGGAATTTCTATAGTAGCATCAGCAAGCTTACTCCATAACAGAGGTATAAATCCTCTTCGTGTCTTCATTTTCATTTTCTGTCAAAAGAACTCCATTGTTGTTCTCTGAGTTTTGTTGAAATTCTTGATTATGCCAAATTGGTTCATGATTGGGTTGTAGAACCCTTATATTGTTGTTATATGAACATACACACATGATGGAACCACTGAATAGTCTTTCATTTCCATTCAATTTCTGTAAATACATGAAATTCGTAAATGAGTTAGAGTTCATGAAATTGGGAATTGATAATTGCTATTGACTGTTATATAAGCATATATGTATGTGTTAGTAAGTTAAACAAGTCTAATAGCGTCTGGGTATGTTGAAATCGATGAAATGGGAGGTTTTGGGTCGGTTTTCGCTGTCGTCTGAACCGCAGAAAACTGCCTCGACGCCGCAGCGCCGCAGCCCGCGCCGCAGAGCCACACGCGCCGCAGCCCGCGCCGCAGCGCCGCACGTAGCGCCACTCGCGCCGCAGCGCCAGTAGTGAGCTGCTGTGCCGCGCCGCAGCGCCAGCCCCTGTGTTCAGTTTTCTGCATTCTGCAACAAAATTGTTATGTACCAATTGTTTGATTTTTGTTTAAACTAGCATGGGAGCATGATTAATACTTATATATAAACCTAATGAGGCAATGTGAGCATGTTTTAGTATATTAGCATGCATGATTAACCAAACGACATATAGGTTGGAAACGAATTTAAAGTTTCATAAACGACGTTAACATATATGAAGCATGTTTACATACTGACCTTGCAAGCACGTTAGTACCACCTAGAGACACATGAAGTGCATGTTAACTTATCTATATTGGTTCCGTAATAAAATATGAACATGTGAACCTAACTAGTGCTCATTCCTAACAAGAATAGAAGTTTGAAGGTGGATATGATCATGTAAATGCTATATAGTCATTTTGATGTTATGAGCATGTTTAGATAACTTTGAAATATATGAATGAAGCCTTAACTTACATATATAGGTTTCATAAGGAAGCATGAACATGATAGACCTTATTAATGAACTATACTAACAAAGTATAAGCTTTGAACGTGAACGTTGGTATGTTATGACGAGAATTAGAATTTGACATTTATGGACACATGTGATAGTACTCTTAGACTCATTCATGTGTCATGCATATATATATACCATGATTAGTTGCCATGATTAAAGTTTAGCATGAACAAAGCATGTTTTCAAGATAATAACAATGCTAGCTACATATATGCAATACGAGTACTCATGAGCATGACTAATACAAGTTATATGAATATCTTATGTGTTTAAAAGCGACCATGTTAGACCATATGAGTTCGTGTCCTTGAATGGCTTTAAGTATTAACTTAAGAACCTATACCATGTACGATTGGATTTGGAAAAGTTATACAAGCATGAAAGTATCCTTTAAATATGAATACCTGCTACGTGATATTATATGATGTTACTTGAACCAGATTTTGACGGTTAACTTAAGGAGATGCCGTAACTTGCTAAAATGAAATATATTTAGTATTGATTGTGGTCTTATGTGATATTAATAATATGCAAGCATGTTTGCTAATTGTTGAGATCTTATATAATATGAGAATGCGTTTAAACTCTAAAGAAGGAACGTTAAGGATAGAAATTATATTCTATATAACTGTGTAGCTAGGTAAAACTTAGCTTATGTGTTGATCGTATATTCAAAGAGAAAATGTGAAGTTAAATTATATGACTAATGAATATCATATATATACGTAACTGTATTACGATAGGAATTCGAAAGTGTTGATTTGCTTTTCGTGGATAAACTACGCTAAAGGCAAGTTCTCTTACTTACACTCTTTTAAAGTGCAAGTATCCTAACCGACGCATTTACTTTATGCAAGGAAATCTATGATTGTGAAAGTTTCCTAACTTATACTCTTTTACTATGCAAGTATCCTATCTTGTGTATTGCGAACTAGTTTCCTATTTAATCGGTTGAATCGAATTAGCATACTTGAACTCTTATTTCATTAAAGCTATTATTCATGTTGAACTTAGTATTGTTCTTGAATATTGTGAAAGTGTCTATGCCATTTGATTCGGCTGGACTTATGTTATTGAAAAGCAACCCAAACTAATTGATTGGTGCGGGATCTTGTATTTGACTGAGAAGAACAACCTTCTTTGAAGGGAATATATAATTGTCGGAGAACCGACGTGCACACTTGAGTATGGTTGATTGTTATGCATAACAAGGGTACTTTAGGCTGATCACCTGTTGTACCTGTTTTTGTTGGATTTTCAGTTTATTACTGTCAATTCTAGTAGAAGTTCATAGTCCGTAGTGACTACTCAGTATTCAATTATTTGAAATCTTGAATTGACTTATTATTGAATCATATTGATATTATCCTGTCCTTAGCGACTGTTATTGAGAACTGTTGATATTCTTGTTATTCTTGAACTATCAAATCTTGCTATACCCTTTCGAGAATTGAGAATCTTATTACTCACCCTTATTGTATATTACTTGCTGGGCAATTTGTGCTCATTCTTGCTTTCCCTAAAACATTTCAGTTAAGGCAGAGCATGGTGAACCTTCGGGTGTTGATAAGGGCAAGGGCAAAGCTACCAACTAGCTTATGTCTGTTATGTTTTAAATATATTAATATTGTATGAAGATGATGTAGTAAGACTGGATTTGATTATGTTTAAGCTTAAGTTAGATTATGTAATAAGTCGTTAACTGATATTATTATGTAATCTATTAAGTACTGTAGGTTGCGAGACTTGGGGGAATAATTATAATAAATCATTGTAAATTATTCTAGAATAGATTTTCCGCTGTGATCGTGTGATATTTAATTATTATTATTATTGTGATGTATTACCATGAGCACGTGATGAACCGAATTCGAGAGACCAAGTGGCGGTCCTGGAATTTGGGGGCGTCACAAGTATTCTTTATCCTGTTAATTTCATTGTGTTGCATAAACATGATAAAGAGGGGCATCTGTAGACACTCGAAACTTTTTCATTCATGTTGTAGACACTCAAAATTTTGTGTTCCTATTACTAACCCTGCAGGGGGGAAAAACTATTTTCTCAACCCCGGTCTCAATATCGGGATATCAACTCAGCCTCGGTCTCAATACAGGGATGCCAAATCAGCCCCGATCTCAATACCGAGGTGTCAACTCAGCCCCGGTCTCAATACCGGGATGCCAACTCAGCCCCGTTCTCAATACAGAGATGTCAACTCATCCCCGGTCTCAATATCGGGATGTCAACTCAGCCCCGATCTCAATACCGGGATACCAACTCAGCCCCTGTCTCAATACCGGGATGTCAACTCAGCCCCGGCCTCAGTACCAGTATGTTAACTCAGCCCCGGTCTCAATACCGGGATGCCAAATAATCCCTGGTCTCAATACCGGGATGTCAACTCAGCCCCGGTCTTAATACCAAGATGTTAACTCAGCCCCAGTCTCAATACCGGGATGCCAACTTAGCCCCGGTCTCCATACCGGGATGCCAACTCATCCCCGATCTCAATATCGGGATCTCAACTCAGCCTCGGTCTCAATACTGGGATATCAACTCAACCCCGGTCTCAATATCGGGATCTCAACTCAACCTCGGAGACAACCCCGGGATGTCAAGTCAAACCCCGATCACAACTCGAGAGGTACAGTAATCCCGACGACAACACCAGGAGATCCAGTTCAGGCCCGATCATAATCTAAAAGGTCATGTCAAGGCCCGGTCATAACCCTAGAGGCCAAATCAACTTTGGAGACAATCTTGAAGCATCACATGATCCCCAGAGACAACCTTGGGAAACTAAGTCAGCCTCGGAGACAACCCTGAGGACAAACAGAGTCGGCTAGGATCAAAATCTTGGGAACAACCCCGGGAAGACAGTCGAAGACCGTGCCAGTACAGGAGATAACCCTTGGAGGGGCAAAATGGTCATTTTACAAACTTTAATCCGATTCAGTCAAAATCAAGCTGAATTGATGTCATGAAGGTCAGAAAGAACCATAACATTGATCCCAAGTGAAAACAGCGCAAGATAGCTCAACGGACAAACTACGAAGAATCAAAGACCCGGTTATGAACCCATCTTCTTGGACTCGAAAAAAGGTTTAGTCCTATGTCATTATGACGCTCTCAGCGAGGGCTTTTCAAAAAGGTATAGCACACCTCAAACGGACGCTCCGATCAAAAGTGAGAAAGTTTTAAATCTGACATCGCGTTGCTCGAAGTGCACATACTTCGAGGTAATAGGCCCACCAGGTGGGGCCTGCCAAGTGGTGTCGCAGGTAGACCTGCTGCTATTGCGGGTAGACCCGCTTCGATTAGGTCTTTAAATACAAGTGCACCCCCAAGCCAAAAAAGAAGAAAAAAATAGAAAACACTCTGAAACTCTGCCTATTTCGTTTCCTGGCCCAACTTCCAGTACTCCGAACCCATATTTTATTATTTTAACACGTAGGTATACTCATATACTAGTACATATACAAAATTGAATGGTGGAAACGCCCGTTTGAAGCCTACCAAGTGGCAAAAAGCCCGTGTAGTAGTCCATTGTAAGTATTTTTACGATCAAAAAGTTTCTACTACTTCATTGCGCATTTATACACGTGCACTTTAAGTTTCGTTTTTTGATTTTTCCCGGAACTCAATTCCGTGGCCGTTTTGGCGTACTTTTTAGTACATATATACGTTTTTTTGCATTTGCACTGCCTGGATCAACGATCCGCGGCTTTTAATCGCTTTTATATATATATACGTATATATAAAATTTTCGGGACTGGGTCGTTGACTCGTGTCCTTTTTGGCTTTATTATGTATATATTTAACTGTATATATACTAACTTTTCAATTCTGTCAAGCCCGGATGACAAATCCGTGGTAGTTACTGCTTATATATATATAACAATATATATATATATATATATATAAATTTTTCTGACTTCATTTGGCCTGGATTTTGACTTCGTGGCCTTTTTATTGCTTTAATATATATATATACTAATTGTATATATTAACATTTACATTTTTCGTTTGGCCCGGATCATTTCGTGGCTTTTTACCGCTTTTATAAATATATATATATATATATATATATATGTATATATATATTTACATTTCTGTCCGGGCATAGGATTGCAAATCTGTCGCCCTTTACAGCTTTTATATATATATATATTTCAATTCTGTCAAGCCTGGATCATTCCGTGGCTCTTTTACAGCTTATATATATATTTCAATTCTGTCAAGCCTGTATCATTCCGTGGCTCTTTTACAGCTTTTATATTTATATATTTCAATTCTGTCAAGCCTGGATCATCCCGTGGCTCTTTTACAGCTTATATATATATATATATATATATATATATATATATATATATATATATTTCTATTTTGTCAAGCCTAGATCATCCCGTGGCTCTTTTACAGCTTTTATACATTTATATATTTCAATTCTGTCAAGCTTGGATTACTCCATGGCTTTTTACAGCTTTTATAAATATATATATATTTTCATTCCAGTCCGGGCATAGGATTTGAAATCCGTCGGCCTTTACCGCTTTTATATATACATATATATATATATATATATATATATATATATTTCCATTCTGTCAAGCCTGGATTATTCCGTGGCTTTTTTACAACTTTTATATATATATATCTACATTCCAGTTCGGGCATAGGAGTGAAAACCCATCGCCTTTTACAACTTTTCATATATATATATATATATTCTTCATCCATTGTGATTAAATTTCTACTTTAAATATTCATTTGATATGAATTGGCACCGATATTCATTTGGGCGAGTTAGATTTGTTTAAATCTAGCCCTTTCTACCTTTCAAACGAAATAGGTCCAACTGGAACTGAGAAGCTAGAATGACTGAGATTTATTTAAATCTGGCTTTCTTTCTAGTTTAATTCATTATTAAAGCAACCTCGCGACCCTTAGATCGTTATCTATTGGGAGCGAGAAGCTTTGGCTACACGCAGGCCAGAATTCGACTGATGAATCCTTGGTTTTTGCGACGTATAGATGTAAATATACATTTTATGTGAATATCTGGACTGTGAAGGTTTTCTTGGCTTCTTTATGTGAGCCTAGGAATCGTGGGATTCATAATCAAACTGATCAGAATCTGATTCCCACGATTGATAAACTCCACATTACAAATGTACCCTACCAGTTTTTCTATAAAATGTACATCCGAAAGACCTTAAAACGGTTATCTGGGTTTAAGGTCTCAAATATAATGAAATAATAGTTTGTCGTGCCAGAGTCACTTCGATGGCTGTCATGCCCATGAGAAGACCGACACTTGTATATATTTTGTGGTCGAGGATGCTTCGCAGCTCGACAATCACCATTCAAAATCGAGCCAAAAGGCTGTAAAGATAAAAATAGAAGTATCAACATACTTCAATTCCTAAGTGAGAGTGAGGGTTTGAAAACCTGCTTTCAAAAAACATTATTTTAAGATCTTATCTAAAAAAGGATTTTTGCAAATCAAATCAGACCCTTCGTATATAGGTTCAACGAAGCATGTCCACACTTTAAAAAACAAACAAACGTGGGCCCAATTTCTTCCAGCATTCACACACACATTGCAAATAAAAAGGGAAATATTGAAAAGATGCGGTACTGTATTTTCACGGGAGTTGAGGGGTGCCTAACACCTTCCCCTCACTTAAGTAAGCCCACGAACTTAGAACTTCGATTTCAAAGATTAAGTTTTGACAATGTCCAATAATTGGGCCAACTTGAAAACAAAATTCGGTTGAGTTGGTACAACCATTTCAAATCTACCAACTGCCGACTCTGTAAACCGTTCAAATCGTCGACATGATACATGTTGGCCTTTCCCTAAAAACCTTTTCACTCTTCATAAAACAGATAAGGCAATAAGGGTAGAAGACCACAAAACGTAGGAAGAGAGAAAGATTCGGGTCCAACTCAACCCGTATTTTTTCCCGACGTCGACAACGAGGGTTGAGGAAAGTCTTCAAAGCTAGAGTTTGCAAATTCGTCTTCGAAATCAGCAAGATACCGTTTGAAGATCGTATTTGGAAATTCTACGTGTAGACACTCAAAATTTTTCTTTACTTGGACTAACCTTTTAGGAGGGTTAAAGCGTAATTTCACTTTGCAGACAACCCTGAGGTAGGACAAATGCATCTTTTCACCACGGAGACAACCACGTGGAGGAATAAAAGTGCCAAAGACGCCCAGACACAACGCGGATCGAACGAGGGTAGAAAAGCTGAGAAAGTGGCCATAATAAGTCACCACAGCGACCATTGAACCTCGTGCTATTCGAGACGAGCTAATTGATGACCTTCAGAAATCAGAAGATACCTTTCAGCTTATTGCATCATCTTCCCAGACTTCGACTCAGTCAGACTCGATCTTATCACTACAAGAAACAGTGTTATCAGCGATCGCCTATCAGCGACCGTCTACGGTCACACTTGGACATCAGTGACCTGTATCGGTCGCTGACAACCGTTGCATAATATCTGGTAGCTGGAATGTACAAAAGCGACCACTATTTGCGACCGCCAGATTTGCGATCACTATTAGAGACCGGTGCCGTCGCTGCGCTGAGTCAGCATTGGCAGGGTCGAAAGGCTGACGTGGACCACGTGTCAGCAAAAGCCATCAGCGACCGTAAGCGGTCGCTAACTCCTTGATCCAATATCCGTCGCTGATATATATTAGCGACCGTATGATGTCGCTGATGTATAAAAATAAAAATAAAATCTATTTTCTGGATTTCCCAAAAAACTGTACCAATTTTTTGTACCTATTTTATATCCCAACACACAGCAGACAGTATATATAAACTTCCAATCAAGTATTGTATAATCCCAACATAAGCACAACAATATAACATCCATCACATACACTAAAATAGTACAAACTATATAAACACTAAAAAATCAATATGAATGAAGAAAAATATACAAATCCATAGTTTGTAAGTAATATACAGTCACCCAAAGAATGAATATAAAAGTACAAGGCTCATATAGCTATATAACAAGACTAGCTATAGGTCGACCCGTCATGCATCTTCGTCCAAATTAGTATCTGGATGATCACCCTGTAATTAACAAAATAATAAAACAAGTTACATATATAGTATATATATAGTACATATAAGTGACTAATGGTCATTGATTGTAATATAAATACTAAGATTACCTGGTTGCCATCCTCCTGCAGTGCTGTTGCTGCTGCCGCCACCACAGCAGCTAACTCATCAGGATTCAGAGCCCCCAAATGCCCACCCAGTATACGAAGGAGATCACGATCTTGACAGATCGCTCTCACACAGTCAGCAGGAGTATGTGCTCCTAGATGGGTCGATGACTGTGTAGACTGGGTATCAGAGCTGCCTGTGCCACTGATGGTTGGGCGTTGTCGTTGTCCTTTAGCCTTTGACGTAATTCTTCTTCACAACTGACGCCCTCTCCCACAGCTCTTGATCAATGACCGACCGTGGAGTGCCTTCAGGATAACGCTCGTTCAATAAGGGCTTATAAGTATCCTGCCAGCAGGTTAACAATTAAATAGTTAAAAATAAATATTAAATTCTAAATAATAACATAAACTTGATAAACAACATATATCAAAGTTGTTAAAACTTATTACAGCGATCTGGACAGCATCAAGCAGACCATCACGGGTGGTCACGTACACATCCAACCAATGGATAGGCGTACCTTGAGACTAAGACTCCTATACAAAACATACTCCCATACTAAGTAAACATGTGATATTCTACAAACCATATATGATTGTAAACATATTAAAAATATTCTATCAAATATATATTCACAAGTTATTATACTATTCATACGTACCCTAGCAGTGATATGCTGCACCTGTGATATACTGTCGCCCATGTAGGTTCCTTTTGCCTTCTTGCCATTAGGTACACCCGAGGATCTGTTGGGTGCACCACCAAGGGCTCAGCTCACAATTAGGCACACATCCCAGACCATATAAACTGGGTGCACCACCAGGGGTTTTGCTCGTGCATGTGCTCCTCTCCCTGGTCTGGATGGTCGATAGATGCATTGTGTAGGGCTTTTATGCGTTCTTTATTCAAATTATCTTTGGTGCGGACCGCGCACTTCTGCCAGAATAATGTCTGTATCACTGAGGCCTGCGCGTCCTCCCATCTATAACGTTTCTGCAAATAAAACAACAATCATAATATTAAAACGGTACTCTATATTAACATATAATCTAACACTACTAAACAATTAAAAACTTACTTGAAATTCAACCCATACTGCATCCTTGTGGGCGATAGGTGTACTCGCCCACGTAATCACAGGTGTCGGCCAGTTCTGCAGGCACAACTGTGAAATGCACTTGACTATCTTGTTATCTGGAAAATCATTACAATATACAACAAGTTATATTAAAGATACGTAGAGTTATTATAATATTTAAAGCAATTTACATGGAAATGTAAAATATTTATATATACAGAAAGCAGACGTACGTGCTGTCAGGAGGAGGACGGATAGAAATAAGAATCCGGTCATCCAGATTAGCCGGGGCCTTCGGCACGTGATTAGGCCCCTGACCTAAGCTGCGCTTCTTCGACGCTGCTGAAGACAAAGCCATCTATATTTTTACAAATTTCAAGATATTATTATGAGTTATATTTAAATATAAAATGACAATAATGACAATACATGCATATATGAATATAAAATGACAATAATGACAATACATGCATATATGAATATAAAATGACAATACATGTATATATGACTATAAAATGACAATAATGATAGGAAATTGCATAAAAAGTTAAGTACATAAACATGATAATGATATAAAGAACATGTAATACTAAACATACATTTTATTTTTTTAATCACTGTCTGAGTCAAAGTTATCTCCTCTACGTATTGCAGATTCATAACCATCATCTTCTTCCTCCTCAGTTTCAGTGTCAGTTAATAATTCTTCCTCCTCAGTATCAGTGTAATCTAGCACAAGTAGTGACTTAGGCTCTAATTCATTCGGTTCATCTCCACCATCTGACTGGATTACATCATTGTCATCCTCCACATTTATAATTGTTTGTCTATGAAGCATATGCTTTTGGTAAATCTCCCCGTCTACTATTTCTACTCGATTGCGAGCGGGAATATAAAGTACAACTTGCTAATCTGTAGGCGGTCTATCTCATTTCCTAACAGGACTAGGATTGTAGTATACTTGTACTGTTTGTGTTGGTAACACAAATGATTCGTTGGCGTACGTGGACCTATGGAGGTCAACATCGACGATTCCATGTCTGTCAACACGCATCCCTTTTTCTGAATCAAACCAATGACACTTGAACAAGTTAATATGACCCCCGTACGTCCCCTTATACTATAACTCTATGATTGCCTCCAATTCCCTATAAAAGGCCCGACCAAGCTTATTGTATCAATCTCCTTGGACACACACTCCAGTATTCGTTGTTCTTTTACCGCGACCATATGCCTTAGTATGAAATTCACAACCATTGATTTTGTAACCATTGCGGCTCATTTGATCCCTGTCTGGTGCCATAGCTAGGACTTGTATATTAGCCGGAATCGTTGACCCCACAATAAAAGCCTACAAAAACTCCATCCTATTAAATGAAGTCATAGTTAATATGGAGTATATATATGTCGTGCTTAAGTAACTTAACTTACTTTGTCCTTTAGCCAAAGTGCAAACTGTTTATCACGATTGATTTGAATATCTTTATCAGTAATGCCGGGATGCTTCACTTTTAACTCGTCATCGTATGATCTATACAATGTTATAAACGTTAACATATTGGAATGTATATTACATGTTATTGAAATTTAAGGGGAAAAAATGTTATTTACATGTGTACCTCACAAATTCGTCAATCTCCTCGCAATTGAGAAGAATGTAAGCATGTGCCGCATGTAATTCTTGTTCTGATAGGAATATGCTCACCCCTTTTCCATAAGCGCGACCTGATAGACCAAATACAGAAAGCCGACCATTTAGTTCAACATTGCCCCCATCATCATGTCTCAAGACTCGATTGGCTTTTGTCAAAACTTCGTCCAGAAAGTAGTCTAAGACAAACGTAGATATCTCATCGAAACTGTATGCCTCATAAATTGACCCCTCGACATAAGCTCTATTCTTCACCTTTCGCTTAAGGTTTCCCATCACCCTCTCGAAAGGGTACATCCATTGATATTGAACTAGACCCCCAACACGAGCTTCATAAGGAAGATGGATCTGCAAATGCTCCATGGAGTCAAAAAAACCAGGTGGGAATATTTTCTCAAGTTTACACGTGATCTCTATGATGTTCTTCTCAAGTACGGACATGTCCTTGTCATTTAATGTTTTTGAACATAAGTCTTTGAAGAAATGACTAAGATTCGTCAAAGCATCCCATATTAGTTTATCAAGTAGATCCCGAAATGCTATAAGAATGAGTCTCTCCATGAACACATGACAGTCATGACTCTTCATCCCTTGTAATTTCCCACCAGTAACACACCTGGAAATGTTTGACGCATAACCATCTGGTAGTTTTAGTAACTTGACCTATGTGCACACATCTTCAACTTGCTTTTTGGACAATGTGTACCTCGCATGCGGTTTGACAATCTTACCATTAGGAGATTTATAAAGTTCTAATCCAGGACGCCTATAAATATCTTTCATGTCCAATCGTGCCTTACCATTATCTTTTGTCTTCCCCGTAGCATTCATCACGGTGTTAAACACATTGTTGAACATATTCTTCTCAATATGCATCACATCTAGATTATGACGAATCAAATTTGTAGATCAATAAGGCAACTCCCAAAAGATGCTTCTCCGAACCCAATTATGAGATTCACCAAACCTATTGATTATGTTTGTGGAATCAATCTTACCAAATGGGATGATCGGCAATCTCATCACAAGATCTCGCATCTCCGTTCCCGACAATCGCGATGCAGGCATATCATTGTCTACTTTCCCTTTCCTGAAGTGTTTTCTATTTCTTCGAAACGGGTGATCTACTGGCAAGAATCAACGATGACAGTCAAACCAGCAAGGCTTTCGACCTTTAGACAGATTGAAAGACTTTGTATGCTCCATACAATACGGACAAGCCAACTTCCCGTGTGTACTCCATCCAGCTAACATACCATAAGCTGGGAAGTCACTTATAGTCCACATAACCGCTGCCCTAAGGTTGAAATTTGTTTTCGTTGCAACATCCCAAGTCTGTACTCCATCCTTCCACAATACCTTCAACTCGTCTATAAGTGGTCTCAAGTAAACATCTAAGTTCTTTCCAGGACTCTTGGGACCAGGAATTACGAGTGACAGAAACAAGTATGGTTGTTTCATACACATCCAAGGAGGCAAGTTGTACGGAGTAACAATCACAGGCCAGCAGGAGTACGGAATAGCTGAGTGGCCGAACTGGTTGAAACCATCAGTGGACAATCCAAGCCTCACATTTCTAGGTTCCAATGCAAACCTAGGATGTGCTAAGTTGAAATCTTTCCAAGCCTTCCCATCTGAGGGATGATTTAGTTCTCCATCTTTAGCTGTAGATTTTGCATGCCAACTCATATGCTCAGCTGTTCTTGAAGACATGTACAATCTTTTTAGCCGATGTGTAATTGGAAAATACCTTAAAATCTTAAATGGCATAGTTAATTTTTTTGTAGTCACACCCTCTTTATTAGGCCTAAACCGATCATGACTGCAAAATGTGCACCGGGTCATCTGTTCATTTTCCTTATAAAATAACATGCAATCGTTGGGACATGCATCGATCTTTTGGTATCCAAGACCCAACTTCTTCACCATTTTCTTATAATAGTAATAATTATCAGGTAATTTCTCACCGTCAGGCAACATACTCTTAATGGCCTACAAGAGTGACTCAAAACACTCATGGCTCATGTTGTGATCAGCCTTGATGTTAAGTAATGTCGCCACTGCAGACAATGTAATGTGTTTGGTGCAACCATGCCACAATGGCTCGCTACCCTCGTCTAACAACTTAAAGAAGGCTTTGGCATTAGAATTCATAGGTTGCTCTCTACCTTGTTCCAAATCAAACTCTGGCCCTGCAATATCATGAACCATTTCATTCATACGATGAGTACTGCTGCCCGGATTGTGTACTTCTGTGATGACACTATCTCTTCTCTGCCCATGTGCCCACCAACATTCTTCGTAATTTCTCATGAACCCAGAAACAAGTAAATGATAGTTTACCACGTCTCTGTCCATATAATTTACATTCTTACACTTCAAACAAGGGCATCGTATCTTGTTCTGACCATTCACACATTACGGGTGACTATACGTATACTCCAATAACACTTGGCAACCAGCTCTAAATTCAGTTGTAGCACCTATCTGGGCACTTGACTTTCGTCGTCTTATCTAACTACGGTCTGAATAGAGGTCCATGATACCACGGTACCTACTACAGACAACATGAGCTTATTAATGTATATTCAAGCTCTCTAAGCATACTTATAAGCATACTTGTAAGCATATGACTTACATTTAAGCATACTTGTAATTAAGCATATGACTTGAGCATACTTGAAAGCATATGACTTACATTTAAGCATACTTGTAAGTATACTTGAGCATACTTGTAATTAAGCATATGACTTGAGCATACTTGAAAGCATATGACTTACATTTAAGCATACTTGTAAGTATACTTGAGCATACTTGTAATTAAGCATATGACTTGAGCATACTTGAAAGCATATGACTTACATTTAAACATACTTGTAATTAAGCATATGACTTTAGCATACTTGTAAGCATATGACTTTAGCCTACTTGTATGCATATGAGTTACATTTAAGCATACTTGTAAGCATATGAGTTACATTTAAGCATACTTGTAAGCATATGACTTGAACATACTTGTTAGAATCTGATTAACATTTTAGCATACTTACCTAATTTTGGTAAGATTTCTCCTTTGGTGGAGTTTGTTTCTTATTTTATCCTTTGGTGGAGTTTGTTTCTCCCTAATTTGAAGTTAGTGCGTCTTTTTTTCTCTTTTTGGGAGCTTGAATTCTCTCTGTGAGTTGATTTTGTCGATAGATGGGTGATTGTAGACAAGTTAATTGGAGCGACAAGTCTATGATAGTTGTTTTCTGATTATTATTTTATTTTTACTTAAGTCGTGAAAGTTTATAATTTAGATTTAACTTTACTTAAGTCGTGAAAACACAATATATGTGTATACTTAGCCAGTCCTTGATAGGCTGTAAGCCAAACCTCCCAGACAATACTTTCTTGGATATTAATACATCATCACCATCCTGTTTGACAGTGTCACTTGAATTGTATGAGCTAAGAAAGTCTTTTGTTGTTTTGTTACCATGAAGCAGTACAACATGAGCTGGTAAATGAAATTACTAAAGAGACAAAGTATATTGACATCAACAATATAAACTGCACTAATAAGGCATCAGCAGTATATCCAACTAACACAATATGACCCCTACTGATAAGAAGCAAAACATTGAAAGAAAGGAGGAAAGGATAACATATAAAAAGTCTACAAATTATTATAGCAAGATTTTCATACTTATGTTGGGTAATACACAGAATCAAGTGTCATAACTCATATGCCACCCAAGTTTATAATCAAAAGCTCAAAAGGGGAAGAGTGGGACGCATTGAAGGAATCTCTCTTTCTCTCTCTTACACACACACATGTCTAGCCCTAGAAATCAGATGCCATAATTTAATTGACGAGCAATTGATTGACTTGAACTAAACTAATGATATGAAGAAATCTTACCTAATTTGTGGGGGTGATGACGCCTGCGGTGTAGGCGTCGACGGCGGTAATGATGGAGGGTGACGGTGGCGTTGGTGGCTGGTTTTCTTATCCCTCCATCTTCTCTTTCTCCCCTGCTCCCTCTTCTCCCTTTTCTCTTCTCCCTCTTTTTTTTTCTTCTGCTGTTGTGTCGAGCGAATGCCTGAAACTGATTAGATTAAAGAGGATCAGCGACCGCCGTTAGCGACCACGTGCGGTAACTGATGTTTTAATGATGTGGACGTATTAGCGACCGCTTGGTGGTCGCTGATAGTGACTGGTCTCACAAAACCTTCGCGCCAACTTTTCACGCCTATTTTTGGGCGGGAAATTCATACCAGCGACCACTCAGCGATCGCTTACGGTCACAGATATAATCTAGCAGCTAGATTCAAATACGGCCGCATATAGAGGTTGATAGTACTAATATCAGCGACCGTATGGGGCGGTAGCTGAAAGTGATGGTGGCTGATAGGCCATTTTCTTGTAGTGTATTTCACAGCCTTCTGCAAGAACTTTATAAGATTTTTGGGTACAAAGCTTAACTTTTACCGGATCGAGACTGAAGGAACAAACTTTGAGATAACGGGACCCACGTGGCCTAGGACTCCTCGAGATAGAATCCTCAATTCTAAATGAAACGTACCGCTTCTCTTATCCTTCTTTGTCAACCTTGAGCGAGACCCGCTCGGCTAAGCATGAACCTCGTGTATTATGGCTGGGCAAGTCTGCAGACGTGCCCTATTTTTCTCGCTCCTCTTCGGAGGAGAGTTTAGTGTCAATAGCATTAGCTCGAGTCATTTCTAGGCTGTGCCGGAATCCTTATATCAGCAGCAACAACTCATTTAGAAAAAAAAAAGTTAGAGAGAGAAACTAATTTTAGAGAGAGAAACCCTCGGGTTTGAGTATTGTATACCAAATTTGAGTTGTTTAATCTTTTATATCCTACATATTGATTGTCTAGAGTGATATAGGTTGATCCTGAGCTAAAAGAAGCTTATTTACGCGTCCCCGAAGGTGAAAAACGCTCATTTTGGTCATTTTATTTGTAAAGTTTGTTCTAAATAATAGATTTATATTATATATTGCTTGAATCTAGTTAAACTTATTGTTTTTTACATACATTATGTAATAGTTGGTAGATTTAAAGTTTCTACCGGTTATTTTGTGAATATTTAGTTGTAAATCAATTCCGGAGACTAGATCTACCTAGATCTAAGCCGGATCTAGCCTTTTGGATGGTTATGGAGCATGAAGCTCTAACCTATATGCTAGATCGGTTTAGATCCATGGTAGATCTAGATGTTTTACTGCTTATGGTCAGTCTCGATCACTCCATAGAGCCCTAGATCTATATCTAGAGGTGAGGGGGTCCTAATGGCTCGTAACGGGGATTTCAACCGATGAAATCACCTAATAACGAGTTTAGGATATGTTGTATATACATATTTAAGTTTAATAATGTGAGCCTAGGAATCCCGATGTCGAGAACTAATGATCAGATCTTGACTTGATTCCCACGGTGGACGTTTCATTTTCGATGTAATGTTTAAATAATGCGAAATCACTATATATGTAATATTGGATCTTAAAACGAGTTCGAGGGGTTAGTCCCAAGAAGTCGGATTTAAGATTCCTTGATAGTGAAATCATGTTTGTGGGTGCTCGGATTCATCGAGATGGCTTTCATGCCCGACGATGATCCGACCCTTTTTTGGCGCTTTATTGCATACATTATCACCCTAAAATGATTTTCAAATAAAACTGCAAAGAGCTTTCATGAAGAATAAAGCGATTTCGGTAGATCACCTAATTAACATAAAGATAAAATGAAGTATCGTAGTCCCCAATTTTTAGTCGAGCAAAGGATTTGAAAACCCTTTAACAAAAAATTATTTCAAATTCTATATATTTTGTCTAAAAACAAACTTTTGTTAAATCAAATCTTTCGTACCTAGGTGCAAAAGAGGTACAACACTGCTTTCAAATAAACTCGAAAAATGAGACTTAGAATAAATTAATAAATAAACACACACACACACACACATACATACACACACACACTTTATGCATAGGAAATCAATAAGAAGCGATAATCGTGTTTTCACAGAGGTCGGGGTGTCCAATATTTTCCCCTCACTTAACTAAGCCCCGAACTCTATGAATCTCGGGTTTCCAGACCAATCCTACGGAGTCACATATTGGACCATATTGCAAAAACCTTCAAAATTCGGATGAGTTGGTACATCCATTTAAAATCATACCAACTAGCGGCTCTGTCTAATTCGGTCCAATCATCATCAATAAATTAAACTTTATAAAATAAGTCAACTAATGTCGTTCTTTTCCTTAAAAAATCACCTTTTAACAAATCAAATTGACACATCAAAAGATAAAAGGTAGAAGCAAGGAAAACAAGGAAAAATCAAAGAATAAAGATTATAAACAAGGACTCAATCTTTTTCCATGCGTCGACAGGTGGCGACTCTGCCGGGGATTGATAGAAGGCTTAAGCCGCGTTCAATCTTTTTTATTTCTTTTCTGTATGTGCATATTGTACGAATGATCTTTATGTGTGATAAATGTCTCAAATCTTTTAGTACTTTATATTAGTACCTCACACAATATATTAGTGCCTCACACAATGTCATCATATTGCATGCGGTAAGGACGTGAATGTATGTGAATGTATGTTGTGTGGTCCCTCCGTTAGGAGGCAATCTAGTTTGTTGTTTAATACTGGACTCCTGTGGATGTTTCGTTGTGAGGCTCAGGAAAGCCACCACTTAGATCCGCTCCAATTGAAAGATGGATGTTTTCATCAAGTAAATTACGAAGATCTAGGAACCAACTTCAAAAAGCCCGTGAGAGTAACCTAAGATAGGTCAGCCTCTGATAAACCAAACGCGCATGATGTTTCTTCATGCCTTGTTAATTTCCTGAATATAGAAATGTCATCCATCTTAAACTGTCATTTGTATATCTTTCTTATCTTGTCATCAAGGCAACTAACCCTTTGTTTTGCAGGAAAAGATTAAACCCCCCTAAACAGATGCATAACATATCATGCATCCATATCATTTGCCAATATCAAGATTAAACTAAATGTCAATTTTGTGCAGATTGGTCCTAGAACTCGATTCTGAGCCAAAAAGGCCTGTTCACCAGCAGTCAAAATGGCTGAAGGAAGTTCGTCAGAACTTATTCCCGTGTCTCGTGAGGAGTTTGAGGAATTTAAGAAGAAGATTACTGAGATGACCGTACTGTTAAGAGAACAGTGCAAAGTGACTCAGGAACCTAAACTTAAAACTCAAATCGAACCCACTGTACAAGGAGATATGCGAATACCAGAAAAGGACAATGATACCCAGATATCCACCCCCTTTTCACCACTCATCTTCGGATCAACCCAAGAAGTCCTAGACAAGACTCGAATAATGAGATAATAAACCTACGAGAAGATAATGAAATCGGAGATATCAGGAAGAAGGATAGACAGATGAAGGATGCTATCCGATTCATTAAAGGGACAGGATCCCACGGGAGCGTGAACTATTCGAACCTATGTATCTTTCCGAAGGCGAGGTATCTCGATAAATTTCAAGTCCTAGAATTTGAGATGTATAATGGATTGGGTGACCCCTATACCCACTTAAAGGTCTACATAGGTGAACTTGGATCTTATGCCGAGGATGAGAACCTCCGAATGTACCGGTGAAACCCGAACTTGGTACGCCCGGATTGATAACTCCAAAGTCCAGGGCTGGGAAGATTTAGCCCACACATTTCTCAATCAATATAGCTTCCAATCCTAGATGGCCCCTGATCATTACCAAGTGACCAAAATTAAGAAACTGAATAATGAATCTTTCAGGGAATATGCACAAAGGTGGAGACGAATGACCGCCTAAGTAAGCCCACCAATGGATGAAGCTGAGATGGTGATAAATTTTATTGACATCTAAGAAGCCCCATATTATGAGTGAGTCATGGTCGGGATAGGCAAATCATTTTCTAAAATGATAAAACATGGGGAAATGGCATAACTGGGTTTGAAATCCAGCAAAATTAAAGACCTTACCGCCTTGGAGGTAGTGGCGGAGCATATACAATCGGGCAATTACTCGAGCGTTCCTAAGAGGGTACATAAAAGGAAAGAGAATGATGTCTCTTTAATATTGCAAGGGAAATCAGCGAGCAAGAGCAATAGTCCTCATATACAAGAGCAACACAATTATATCGCACCTGCGAACATCCGAAATCCTACAGCACCAAGAGTCGGGGAAAACAAGCGAAGGATATTCAATCCCCTAGGGGATTCGTTGGAGAATATATTGGAATTACTGGTAGCACAGAAGAAGATCAATGAGCTTGTTCCACCTGCTGACCCTAATGGAAGACAATTTGATCCCAGAAAGAAATATGCATATCATTCTGGAGCATCGGGACATGACACTCAGAACTGTTGGACCTTAAAGCACAAGATTCAAAACCTGATCAACAGCGGGGAGATTGTGGTGTAAGCGCTAGAGCAACCCAATGTTAATAACAATCCCTTACCTCAGCATGATGCAGAGGGAGTCAACATCATCAGTGTAGGAGGTCGGGAGAACCACAAGTATCTGAGAAGGTTAAAAGAAGCTCCTTCGATGACTGATCCTTCCTGTAGACACTCAAAATTTTGCATTCTTGTAACTAACCCTGCAGGAGGGCAAAACCTTCTTTTACCTTTTAGAGACAACCTTGGAAGTCCAAATCATCAAATCAAACCCTGGCGACAACCCCAGGAGATACAGTCAACCCCGGCGACAACATCGGGAGATCAAATCCATCCCTGACGACAAGCCCGGGAGATACAGTAAACTCCGACGACAACACCGGGAGATCAAATCCATCCCCAACGACAACCCCGGGAGATACAGCCAACCCTGGCGACAACACCGGGAGATCAAATAAAACTACGCAACAACACCGGGAGATCAAATCAAACCCTGGCGACAACACCATAAGATCAAATAAAATCCCAAAGACAACACCAGGAGATCAAATCAATCCCTGGCAACAAGCCCGGGAGATACAGTTAACCCCGACGACAACCCCATGAGGTCAAGTTAACCCCGGCGACAACCCCGGGAGATCAAATCAACCTTTGGAGACAACCCCGAAGCATTAAATCATCCCCAGAGATAACCCTAGGATATCAAGTCAACCTCGGAGACAACCCTGAGGAATAACAGAGTCGACTGTGATCAAACCTCGGAAACAACCCCGAGAAATAGTCGAAAACACTGTCAATCCTAGAGACAACCCCCGGAAGGGAAAAGTGGCCATGTTATCGAATTGACATCAAATTAAGTCAAAATCAAGCCAAATCAATGCCATGAAGGTCATGCAAAACCATAATATCAATCCTGAGTGAAAACAGCACAAGACAGCTCAACGAATGAATTGCAAAATCAAAGATCTGGTCATGGACCCATCTTCCCAGATTCAGAAAAGGCCAAATCCCTTGTCATTGTGTGGCTCTCAGAAAGGGCTTTTCGAAAAGGTATAACACGCCTTTATCGGACTCCCGGATTGAAAGTTATGAAGGTTCGAAGCAGACAACGCGTTGGACAGAGTGCACGTACTCCGAGACAACAGGACCCACGGGATCAGGGCCCATCGGGGGAGCTACAGGTAGATCTGCGGTTGCCGCGGGTAGACCTGCGGCTATTTTGGTCTATAAATAGAGACCCCCACTAGCCAAAAAAAGAAAAAAAGAAGAAAAGAGAGGAAATTCTGCCCATTTCAGCTTTTAACCCTACCTACAGTGCTCCAAACTTCAATATTTCTCTTCCAATACGTTTGTATATGTATATATATACTAACATATCTAATTTTAACCGGTGAAAATGGAGTTTTCAAGCCCTTCAAGAGGTTTAAATCCTTTAGCGCTGCACACTGTAAGATTTCTTGTGATCTGAAACTTTTTACTGCTTTATCATATATATATATGAGCGTATATATATATTTATAGCTTCTAGTTTCATCTGGACTTCAAATTCGTGGCCTTTCTGACTTACATTTATGTATATATAACTATATATATACATTTTAAGTGCTTTTGCAGCCTGGATTTCAAATCTGAGGCTTTTATCATTTTAATATATATATATATATATATATATATATATATATATATATAAGTCTTATTTAGCCTAGATTGTTAATCTGTGATATTTTCAACTTTAATATATATAACTATATATATATATATTTACATTTAATTCAGTCATGTCTGGATTATAAATTTGTGACTTTTTCCTGCTCTAATATATATATATATATATATATATATATATATATATATACTAACTCGTTTGGCCTGGATTGCTAATCCGTGGCCTTTTCAGCTTCAATATATATATATGCACATATATATATTGTTGGGTTTGTATGTTACGCATATATGTAATCAAATTACACAATTAAGGGCGAAAGCGCGATAAAATAGGTTTTAAAATTTTATACAAACGCTCACCATGATTATGCTTTGTGCTCAATGTCGACGTCGGGAAAAAATCTGCGGGTTGGCTCACAACCCCGATCTTTCTCTCTTCCTAAGTTATGTCTCCCCTAACTTTTTTTATTGTGAAAAAAAGGTTTTGAAGAGTATTTTAGGAAAAGGCCAACATGTATCATGTCGACGATTGAATATTTTACAGAGTCACTAGTTGGTAGATTTGAAATGGTTGTACCAACTCAATCGATTTTTGTTTAAAAAGAGGCCCAATTGCTGGACACTGTCGAAACTTAATCTTTGAAACTGAAGTTTTAAGTTCGAGGGCTTGGTTAAGTGTGAGGAAGGTGTTAGGCACCCCACAACTCCCGTGTAAACACGGTATCGCAACTTTTTAATATTTTCCTTTTAAATCTGCAGTGTGTGTGTGTGTGTGTGAATGCTGAAATGAATTGGACCTATGTTTGATTGGAAGTATGTTTATGCATTGTTGAACCTATATACGAAGGGTTTGATTTAATTTGCAAAAAAGTCTTTGATTTGATTTGCAAAAGTGTTTGATTTAATTTGCAAAAGCTTCTTTTTTCGAAACGATTATTGCAATGATGTTTTGAAGGAAGATTTTCAAACCCTTATGCTAACATAGGAATTGAAGCATATCGATACTTAAAGATTATTGCAATGATGTTTTGAAAGAAGGTTTTCAAACCCTTATGCTAACATAGGAATTGAAGCATATCGATACTTCAGTTTTATCTTTTCAGCCTTAAGGCTCAGTTTGAATGGTAATTGTCGGGCTGCAAAGCATCTTCGACCACGAAATATACAAGTGTCAGTCTACTCATGAGCATGATAGCCATCAGAGTGACTCTGACACGACAAACCATATTTTCACTATGTTGAGACCTTAAATTCGGATAACCATTTTAAGGTCTTTTGTATGTATATTTTTTACAGAAAAACTAGCAGGGTACATTTGTAAAGTGGATTTTGTCCATCTTAGGAATCAGATTCTGATCAGTTTGATCATGAATCCCACGATTCCTAGGCTCATAGAGGGAAGCCAATAAACCTGCGCAGCTTAAATTTGTACATAAATATATCCAAATATCGCCAGAGCCAAGGATTCATCAGTAAATTCTGGCTAGCACATAGCCGAAGCATCTTGTTCCCACTAGATAGCGATCTAAGGACCGCGAGGTTGCTTTTATAACTTAAACTAGAAAAATGCTAGATTTAAATAAATCTCAGCCATTCTAGCTTTTCGGTTCTGTTTAGACCTATTTTGAACCGTTTGAAAGCTAGAATTGACGAGATTTAAAGAAATCTAGTTCGCCCGCAGAAATGTCAATGCCGATTCATATCAAATTAATATTTAAAACAACCATTTAATAAAAATGAATAAAGCAATATATATATATAATTATATATATAAGAAAGATGTAAAGGGCGATAGGTTTTCACTCGCAAGCCCGTACTGGAATTGAAATATATATATATATATATATATATATATATATATATATATATATATATTTATTTATAAAAGCTATAAATAGCCACAGAATGATCCTGGCTTTGACAGAAATGAAATATATATATATATATATATATATATAATGTAAAAAGGGCGATGGGTTTTCACGCCTGTGCCCGGACTGGAAAGTAAATATATATATATAAAAAGCTGTAAAAGCCAAGAAATGATCCAGGCTGGACAGAATTGAAATATATATATATATATAAATTGTAAAGGGCGGTGGGTTTTCACTCCGAGGCCCGGATTGAAAAGTAAATATATATATATATATATATATATAGACAAAAAAGTAGTCAAACCAGGACTGGGAAGATAATCCAGTATGGTGAATGGTGCAAAAATAGTAAAAATGCCATAGAATGATCTAGGCCGAACTGAAATATATATATATATATATATATATATATATATATAGTTATATGTAGAATAAAAAGTAGTCAAACCAGGACTGGAAAGATAACCCAGTATGGTGAATGTTGCATATATATGCATATATATATATAAATAGTAAACTACCGCAGATTTGACATCCGGGCTTGATAGAATTAAAAAGTTAGTATATATACAGTTAAATATATACAAAAAAAGCCAAACCCAGGCTGGGTAGATAACCCAGTCCGACGAAGTTGCTCAAGAACGAAGATGCAAGTATATAAAAGCTGCTGGAAGCGACAGATCGTCAATCCGAGTTGTAGAAATACCAGAAAATGCATTTAGGTACTAAAATGTACCAAAAGTTAACAAAAAACGGCCACAGAACTGAGTTCCGGGCATATTTAGAAAACGAAACTTGATATGCTAGTGTATAAAAGTGCAAAGAAGTAATAATAACTATTTGATTGTAAAAATACTCACAATAGACTGCTACACGGGTTTTTTTTTGTCAAATTGTAGGCTTTAAACGTCCAAATCTCTCGTTATTTTCTGATATGGGGTAGTATATGGGTATATCTACATGTTAGAGTGAAAAATTTGGGTTTGGAAGATAAGAAAATGGCTGAAAAATCTAACGGGCAGGGGTTCAAAGCATTTTTCCTTTTTTTAAATGAGCTGGGGGTGAGCTCATATATATAGACCCAGGAGCCTCCACTCTACCTGCTGTTGCAGCAGGTAGAGGTGCAGCTTCATGTGGCGGGTCCCGTTGCATCAAAGTACGTGCACTCTGAGCAATGCGATGTCAGGTTCGAAACATTCTAACTTTTGATCGGAGCGTCCGTTTGAGGCGTGCTGTACCTTTCCGAAAAGCCTTCGCCGAGAGTGTCACTATGACATGGGATAAAACATTTTCTATGTCCAACAAGATGGGTTCATAACTAGGTCTTCGATTCTCCCGTAGTTTATTCGTTGAGTTGTCTTGCGCTATTTGCACTCGGGATCATTGTTATGGTTCGTTCTGACCTTGGTGGCATCAATTTGTCTTGAGTTTGACTGAATTGGCTTAAAGTTGGTAAAATAACCGATTTACCCCTCCCAGGGTTGCCTTTAATGTCGGCATGGCCTTTAGTTGACTTCTTGGGATTGTTTCCAAGGTTTAGATCCCATTCGAGTCTATTTGTCCTCAGTGTTGTCTCTAAGGTTGACTTGGTCCTTCTAGGTTTTCCTCTAGAGATGTTGTGATGCTTCATGATTGCTTTTGAAGTTGACCTGACCTCCTGGGTTAAGACGGGGGCTGATCTATACCTCCCAGATTGAGACCGAGGCTGACCTGTGCCTCCCTGGTTAAGACCGGGACTGACCTGCACCTATCGGGTTGAGACTGGGGCTGACCTGTACCTCCTGGATTGAGATTGAGGCTGACCTGTACCTCCTGGGTTGAGACCGGGGCGACCTGTACCTCCCGGGTTGAGACTAGGGTAGACCTGTACGTCCCGGTTTGAGACCGGGGCTGACCTGTACCTCCCGGGTTGAGACCAGAGCTATCCTGTACCTCTTGGGTTGAGACTGGGGCTAACCTGTACCTCCCGGGTTGAGATCGAGGCTATCCTGTACCTCCCGGGTTGAGACCGGGGCTGACCTGTACTTCCCAGGTTGAGACCAGGGCTGACCTGTACCTCTCGGGTTGAGATCGGGGTTGAGTTGACGTCCCGGTATTGAGACCGGGGTTGAGTTGATGGCCTTGTATTGAGATTGGGGTTAAGTTGATGGTCCGGTATTGAGACTGGGGTTGAGTTAACGGCCCGATATTGAGACCGGGGTTGAGTTGATGGCCCGGTATTGAGACCGGGGTTAAGTTGGCTGTCCGATATTGAGACCGGGGTTGAGTTGACGACCCGGTATTGAGACTGGGTTTGAGTTGATGGCCCGTTATTAAGACCGGGGTGGATTTGATGGCCCGGTATTGAGACCGAGGTTGAGTTGATGGCCCGGTATTGAGACTGGGGTTGAGTTGATGGCTCGGTATTGAGATCGGGGTGGATTTGATGGCCTGGTATTGAGACCAGGGTTGATTTGAAAAGACAATCTTGCCCTCCTACAGTGTTAGTAATAGGGAAAGAAAATTTTGAGTGTCTACAGATGCTCTTCTTTATCATGTTCATGCAATGTAGTGGAATGAACAGGATAAAGATTAGTATACACGAGAAATTCACATACAAAGGGGAGGAAATGCATGGCATGATATGCGATGAATGTTAGATACCTTCATAGGAGTAGGGTTATCACTGATTGGTTACGTTAATTTCTGCTAGGGATAACGTTACCCGTGATAACCATTGTGGCGGCACTTTCAGACGATTATTGGTAGGATAACCACTGACAGGTTATCAGAGTTAGGCTACCACAGTTTATTTTCATCTCGTTCTGTTGGCGATGACGTTATCCATGATGAACCTGCCAACTCTGATGCAGATGGAATTATTGATGCTACTTTGGTTTGAGACCAATGGTTTCCCATGTCTGTCGAGACTCCTCACAAGGCATATTTTCCTTCCCGGTTACTGTCATAGTATCTTTCTACCGATTTTTCCTCCGGGGATATATCTCGATTACCGAGTTCCTCAGTGTGTGATTCCGATGCCTATCTTGATGATAATTTACACCGGTAGGTTACAACAAGGGGTTGAATCACTAATCCTTCTTGGTACTCCCTTTGAGGATGTGTATAATAGATTCCATCATCTGGGAGGGATTATTATACTGCTTTCATCACCGGATCACTTCCGATGCTTCGCGAGGTTTGAGCCAATGGCTGAGACATCGCTGGGGTTGAGCCAATAGCTGATACTTCGTTGGGGTTGAGCCAATGGCTGAACTATCCTCGGTCTGTACCCGACGCTTCTCTAAGGTTGAGATAATGGCTGAACTGTCATCGGTCTGTACCCGACGCTTTGCTGGGGTTGAGCCAATGGCTGAGACATCGCTGGGGTTGAGCCAACGGCTTAACTGTCCTTGGTCTGTACCTGACGCTTCACTGGGGTTGTACTAACGGTTGAACTCCCACCGATCTGTACCCGACGCTTCACTGGGGTTGAGCCAACGACTGAATTGTCCTCGGTATGTACCCGACGCTTCGATGGGGTTGAGCCAACGGCTGAACTGTCCTCGGTCTGTACCCGACGCTTTGCTGGGGTTATGCCAACAGCTGAACTGTCACCGGTCTGTACTCGACGCTTTGCTGGGGTTGAGCCAATGGCTGAACTGTCACTGGTTTGTACCCGAACGCTTCGCTGGGGTTATGCCAACGGCTGAACTGTCACCAATCTGTACCTGACGCTTCGCTGGGGTTGTGCCAATGATTGAACTGTCATTGGTTAGTACCCGACGCTTTACTGGGGCTGTGCCAATGACTGAACTATTATTGGTCAGTGCCCAATGCTTCGCTGGGGCTGTGCCAACGGCTGAACTGTCATCGGTCAGTACCCGATGCTTCGCTGGGGTTGAGCCAACGGCTGAACTGTCTTTGGTCTGTACCCGACGCTTCGCTGGGGTTGTGCCAATGGCTGAACTGTCATCGGTCAGTACCCGACGCTTCGCTGGGGTTGTGCCAACGGCTGAACAGTCATCGGTCAGTACCCGATGTTTCGAAAGTGGTAGTTTTCGACAGTTTTATGCGGTTTTTTGGTAGTTTTGCGCTGTTTTTCTGCAGTTTTTTAGCATTCTTCATCATTAGTCCCCAGATATTGCTTTAGGATGAATACCAATGGCTTTCAGGAAGTTCCCCTTTCTGTCATGATTCTGCTGCTTAAACGCAGGATTTCAGGACGAACCGCTCAATCGTGTAACGATTTTTTCTCAGATTTGACTTCTCAGCTCATATAAACTATGTTTCAACTCAAATCGAACCGAGCTAGATGGAGAAGGGTCCACCCTGGGGAGCCACAAGTAGAGTTGCGGCAACCGTAGGTGGGCCCGCTTTTACCTGTGGCTTTATATTGGGCAGCGGGAGTCATTTGAAATTAGTTTCATTTCGAGTTTCAAACGGAATCCAATTTTCTTTTCAGATCTACGGAGTTCGGGTACCTTTTTCAAATTTCGTCAGTTCCCACACGTTTAGCACATCGCAGGTAACGTTTTACATCCTTTTTTCGCAAGTTTTGACCGTTAAAAATATGTTAACTACGTAGGGTGCTTTTAGACGTAATGTATGAAAAATGTATGCCTATATGACCTGCTAAAAGTTTTATGACTTCGTATATATGCATATTTTACTGTAATGTACGTTTTGACGTAAGAAAATTCAGATTCTGAGACAGTCATATTTTGCTCTATTTGATCAGTTTACTCATCCTTTTTGGGGCCTAGTGAGCCTGGATTTTTAACTAAAAATGTCTATGGTAATTTGGCTACCATGTGAAGTTTACTTTTGATTTTATTTCATAAATATGAACTGTTCCTATTTTTGGGAAGGTGTGCTACTGAATGGCCACCTAGACATGCCTGGGTCCATGCGGACAGTCCATTTTACAAATAAGACTCTGGAGAAATTTTTTCAAAAGCCCGAGCATTTAATAAACATGCAATTTTGACTCTACTGGGGATTTTTTGACTGACCCATACACATTTTTAGGATTCAACTTTTTTGAAAAACATGCAGTTTTGATTTTACTAGGGATTTTTGACTGACCCATGTATGTTTTAGGACTTTAGAAATGCATAAGATATTGATTTAAATTAATAAGCCACAGGTTTTAGGCTTACCACACCCTTTTTGAGGTAATTTGGAGACTTTGTCCAGGTGATGGACCGAGACAGACCCGGCAGTGCTAGTAGGGTAGTTTCAGGCGTTAGACGGAGGCGAACTTCTGATGTTCCTCAGCCACGTCCAGCTCGACCGCCTCACAGATTAACAGTGTCTATGATTCGTCTAACCCAGGACAAGCAATCGATTGATATTGATGATGAGAAGGCTCCTTTTGCTGCTCTTGCACCGGCTCAGGCCCCACGTGCGGAGCTTCCGGGCATTGTTGTGCTGACCTAGGAGTTGTTGGGAGACTTAAGTCGTCATCCATCGAGGTTTCTCCACGCCAACGAGGTGACTTAAAGTTTTCTTCTCTCTGGATTCTCTTTCTTTCTTTTTCCATTCTCGGGGCACAGGTTTTTTTACATGGGTTGGCTTTTGATGCAGGTTTCCGGCTTTATGCAGCCCTGAGGGAACTGGTTTAATGAGCACTCCCTTTACCATACTTTGCACCAGGAGTACAGGGATATCGTTGACGGCTGGGGGTTTTAGGCCTTCTTCTTTATTCTTCCCCGCCGTTGCCCCTAGGGTTATATGAGGGCTTTGTCTAAGCGCTGGTTCCACCAGACTCAGTCCCTTCATTTATTGGACTATGAGGTGATGATGACCCTTATGGATTGGAGGTTTATCACCGGCATTGAGTTCGAGGGTGAGCCAGTGACTGTCGTGGTTGACATCACACCCACTGCTGTTCGGTCCCTACTGGGAGTTTCTGCCACGGCGATCAAGGGTTGGACAGTCCGATCGGGTCCCTTAAGCATAGATGCCCAGAGTGGGGCTTTACTTGAACCTCTGCCTGATGATCAGAGGGTTAGGGATCGCATCTTGAGGCGATTATTTTTGGTGATCATCAGGGGTTGTTTTGTGGCGGACAACTCATCGACTGTGTCCTTCACCCTGGTTAGTGCTACCGGACATGTAGAGCGCCTCAGTGACTTTGATTGGGGTTCCTACACCTTTGCCTATTTTCTCCGAGGCATGCGTATGCTCTCAGAGGGTATGATGGAGGCTTGGTTAGGGTTCTACCCATTTCTGCTGGTGAGTACGTCTTTCTTGTACTTTTTTGATTTCTGCATTTACGTTTGTCAGTCTTAGTCACTGAGGCCTTTTGATATTTATATGGCCAGTTCTGGGCGTATGAGAGGCTTCGTTGCCTATGGCCCGCCACTACTTTAGGTCTGGAGACCTATCCCCGGGGACAGCATTGGCATCACTCCACTCTGACGGTGGTACCTGTTGCTGAGGGTTTTACTCATTCCTGCCTACAGTTGGAGCTTTTAACAGCCAGAGAGACCTCGTGGATCCCACATACCTCTGATTTTTTGATTATTGGATTTGAAGGAGGCTTCCCCACTGGTCGGGAGTTTACATTATCAACCCGTAGAGTCTTATTTTTGATAGAGGGAGGCTGGGAGCTCTATCTAGGAGAGCGTGCTATCCGGAGTATCATGGGTCAGATCCGTATTCCCTTTGTTCCTCCGGCTTGGCATCATTGGCCATTAATCCAGCCACTGACAAATATCCCTATGGAGGGCGTAGACGGCTTTGCCCTATCAGAGGGCCCTTACAGCCAGGAAGCATTCAACAGCTGGTGGAGTCCTCGCACGATTGGAGCCCAGACTCGTGCCACCAAGTTCATAGTAGACATGGTGCCAGGGTCTGCGATGATGACAGCCTGGATAGCTTGCCTCAGGGAGCCTACTCATTTGGACCAGATTACAGAACTGACCCAGGAGTTGGAGAGAGCTCATCTGTTCATCAGGCATCTTGGCCGAGATCGGTCAGAGGCATCTTCTTTTGATCCTTCCAGCTCAGGAGCGGGCCCCTCATCAGGTCCATTTTCCAGTAATTTTACAGGGGCTGATCCTCCCTTGTACCGCCTAGACATGCCTTATGACCGTAACTTTGTGTCCACGGAGGAGATGGAGCAGGTTAACCACCTGAGCGTAGATGTTTTAGATCTTTTTGGATAGCTATTGTAGCTATATCTTATGATCGGCCACTATTTTGGCTTTTTGGACAGCTGTGCCCCATTTTGATAAACCACTATTAGTAGTTGGGTGGTGGTGCCCCATATTTCTGTACTCTTTATTTTGCTTTGTATTATCAGACAGGGATGATGCTTGTAGTAGATAGTTTATTATAGATATGCATGATATTTCCTATCTATCGCATCTGTTTATCATAGTCATTATGCATGTATTATGTCATGTGCATGCATTTTCATAGATGAGTTTAAATTTGACCCCTGGATGGTCTTGTGATACGGTGATACAGATGTCGTCGTCCACCGTCAGTCGTATTGAGCACTTACCACCATTTGTGGTGGAGTCATCCTTGAGAT
This sequence comes from Panax stipuleanatus, assembly GCA_020205555.1. Lineage (NCBI taxonomy): Eukaryota > Viridiplantae > Streptophyta > Magnoliopsida > Apiales > Araliaceae > Panax > Panax stipuleanatus. Next base: position 82,918,246 of record CM035116.1, on the reverse strand, counting down.
CGTGGTGTGAGAGTCTGCCCTTCCCAGCCAGAGGGGCAGTGGATCAGATGTTAGGGCATTCATTGGCCCTCGTAGACTTTTAGGTTCCGTATGGGTTCGTAGATGGTCTTTTACCCTTTTGGATACTCGAGAGACAGGTTTTTCGCTTTGGGCGGCACGAGTTGACTCTGACTTTAGAGGAGTATGCGCAATTTACTGGGTTGGCTTTAGACTTGCCCTGTGCTCGTACTGCGATTAGCGATATGAGGAGACCGTTTCTTCGGATGTCTGGTCTACGTCATAGTGTAGTCTTTGATGAGATCGTTTATGGACATGAGATCTCTATAGACTTCTTGATTGATCGTTTTGGCCTGCTGGACAGCTACGATCGTTATGCTGGAGATTTTATTGTCTCGGCAGCAGAGGCATGGCATTTGGCCAGGGTAAATGTTTTGTTAATGTGCATAGTAGCTTACATCTATATGCCTCTTCACTTGGACCACTTGGATATCGGATTGATGGTCGTGGTTCTGGTCCTTAGGCAGGGTAGCACCATTCTTCCGATGATATTGGCCGAGACTCTGCGAGCAGCCACCCACTACAGTACCCACCCGGAGGGGTTTTTAGAGGCAGTTTGGTCTTGCTGTATGTATGGCTCATGTCCCAATCACAACCGATTGGATTTTTCAGACACTGGGGTATTGTTTCACCCATGAGATAGCCATGTCTTACTTCTTTCAGCCAGCGGTGTGTACCGATGTAGAGACATGGTCAACATTTCTATCTAATATTGTTCATCCTTTCTCGATTCTGCCATGCTTAGGGCTAGTCTCCCCGTATAGCTTCATCACCCACGCACCTGGCATGGACTATTTGCCCCTAGCGGGATTGAGGGGAGTGACTACTTACCATCCTCTGGCTGTTATGGGCCAGTTTAATTAGTTTCAGAGCCTGCATCAGTTTGAGGGGGCTGTTGATCAGAGGATGTTAGCTTCTTCTATGGCGTCTGCCGATTTGATTAGGGTATATGAGTTTTGGACTCATAGGGAGAGGGCTGATTTCTCCAGTAGCCATCCGGATCGTTCTCTAGAGTACTCAGCATGGCTGGAGGCAGATATAGCATCAGCTGCATTCATCCAGTCAGCTCTGATAGGGGATTCATACGAGGAGGAGCCTATGGAGGATTCTGATTCTCCCACTGAGGATGAGTTATTCATGGGTATGACATCAGCTCTAGTTAGTGATTCACCGATCATTTCTACCGGGACAGATCCAGCTTTGGCAGACTCGCTAGCTAGGATGACTTTTGAGAGAGATCAGGCTAGAGCACTGATGTTGACTGCCCTGTCTGGCAGAGATATAGCTTTTGCGGAGAGAGAAGAAGCTCAAGCCATTTGAGATATGGCATTGGTTGAGAGAGACGAGGCTTGATCTTCTCGAGACGCTGCTTTTGTCGATATTGAGGAGACATTGATTGCCAGAGATGCAGCTTTCGCAGTGAGGGATGAGATTTGATCTGCCAGAGACGCAGCTTACGAGGAGATTGAGGAGGTTTTGATTTCCAGGGATGCTGCTTTTGTAGAGAGGGACGAGGCCATAGCTTCTCGTGATTTCCACATTACAAAAAGTACTGCTCTCCGATCCTATACTCATGGTCTGGTTGTAAAGATGACTGTTTACATTGACGATCATGGTACCACTATGCAGATGGCTGTGGATGTTTTGACCCGTATGGAGGCTGTGGGTATTACACTTACAACAACTCCTCCATCTTCAGAGAGACATGCCATATTGGCATTGCTGTCCCACTTGTCCATGGGTCCATAGACTAGCTTTGTTTTTCCTGCACATACTAGATCAACCATTTTTGGCTTGTACAGGACACTATGTATATATCAAACAATATTATATATTAGAGAAATATATTTTGATTCACTTCCCTGCTTGGATATGTATTGTCATTGCTGAGTGATTACCACTTCTTTCATGACTTGCTGTTGTTGATGTATCTTGAGCTTCTCTTTGAAGGACTGACGTGAGATGTCAAAGAATATCTCTGATAGGTCTTTTGACCAAGGAGGCTTGATAGGATTTAGTTTTATATGGTTTCGGTGTCTTAGAACTGGTTTTTATTGGTTTTTATATTTTCTTGAAGGTCAAGCCGCACCATGAATGGCTGCCTACGTACTCCCGGGTGTAGGGAGATCAGGTCATTCGTAGTTCAATTTTGTGTGAGAGAGGTTTGAGAAGTGTCTCTTTTGAGTTTGGTTTGATGAGTTTTTTGAGTTTATGTTTGGTTTGACAGAACCAGGAATGGCTGCCTACGTAATCCCGGGCTGAGGGAGATCAGGTCATTCGTAGTTCCGGATTCTAGTGAAAACTGAACCTGATTTGATTTGGCAGGACCAGAATGTAGGTATGCATGTGTTTCAGACATAATACCTTTTTATGGTGTCTGAGTTGATGAGTTGGGGAAATTCGCTCCCATCCATCTCTTGTAGTCTGATAGCTCCTCTCGTCAACACCTCCTTGATAATGAAAGGGCCTTCCCAATTAGGGGCGAACTTTCCTTCGGCTTCGTCTTGATTGGCCAAAACTTTCTATAGCACTAAGTCATTTTCTTTGAATTGCCATATTTGTACTTTCTTATTGTTGGATCGAGAAATCCTTTGTTGATATAATTGCCCGTGGAAAATGGCTGTAGCCCTCTTTTCATCTATCAGGGACAGTTGGTGGTACCGGTCTTGCAACCACTGATCTTCGTCCATCTGAGCGTCGATTAACACTTGCAAGGACTCCATCTCTACTTCTATGGGAAGGACTGCTTCCATGCCATAGATGAATGAATAGGGGGTAGCCCCAGTAGAGGTACGCATTGATGTCCTGTATGCTAACAGGGTTAGAGGCAGCAGGTCAGGCCATTCTTTGTGAATGGCATACATTTTCTGCATAATCTTCTTGATGTTCTTGTTGGCTGCTTCGACAGCACCATTCATCTTGGGCCGATAGATGACAGAGTTGAGATGCTTAATGTGGAACTTGCTGCATAGTTCTCTCATCATTTGATTGTTCAGGTTCTTGGCATTGTCTGATACGATCACCTCCGGTTGTACATACAGACGACGTTGTTTCTGATGAAACCAATGATGATCTCTTTGGTGACTTTAGGAAAGGAGGTAGCTTCAACCCACTTGGTGAAGTAATCGATCACGGTGAAGATGAATCGATGACCATTGCTGGCTTTTGGTTCTACTGGACCGATCGCATCCATTCTCCACATGGAGAAAGGCCATGGTGAACTCAGGTTGTGTAGCTCATTTGGAGGAGCGTGTATGGCATTTCTATGCACTTGGCATTAAAAGCATCTCCTGACATGATCGTCGCAGTCAGCTCTGAGAGAGATCCAGTACTGTCCTATTCTTAATATTTTCTTGGCCAGCAGGTGACAGCTCATGTGTGGACCACAGATTCCACCGTGGACTTCATGCATCAATCTCTAGGCTTGCTCTTTATCAAGGCATCTTAAGAGCCCTATTCCAGCATCCCTTTTGTATAGTGAATCTCTGCTCAGATAGAACTTCAGGGCCATCTTGTGAATCCACTTTTGCTCGGATTGGCTTGCCCCAGCAGGTGTAGATCCATCTCAGAGATATTCCTTGATGTCTTGATACCAAGGCTATTTGATAGGAGGTATTTCATCTGATATATCTCCAATGAAATTCTCATATGTCGGGGCCTTCTGACTTATGATTTTGATGTAGGGAAACCTACTCCTATTGGATATGTGGATCAAGGAAGCTAACGTCGCCAATGCATCAACAAAGTCATTCCTACCCCTAGAAATATGGATGAAGGTTATGTCTTGAAAATCCAGAGCTATGTTAACGACCTGCTGGTGATAGGGCAGAAAATATAGTTCTTTGGTGTGATATGCCCCAATGGTTTGTCTGATAACCAATTTAGAGTCCCCGAAGACTAGTAAATGTTTGATACTCATGGATTGGGCTAACTTCAACCCCATTATATAGCCTTCATACTCGACTGTGTTGTTGGTGTTGCCAAATTGCAGTTTGGTAGCCTTAGGATATTGTTCTCCTGTACCAGATATAAGGACTGCCCAAGCTCCGACACCCTCTATGTTTACCGCTCCATCGAAATACATTTTCCATGGTTGGACTGTATTCTCTTGTTGGAGTTGTTAAATTGTCATGATCCCATTGTTCGGGAAGTAAGTCTCCAGGGGCTCGAACCCTCCTGATGGTGCTTTAGCTAATTGATCTGCGATGCCTTGACCTTTGATGGACTTCTGAGTCACGTAGACAATGTCGAACTGTTGTAGGATCAACTGTCATTTGGATAGTCGATAATTCAACATTGGCTTGTTGCTTGCATACTTCAGTGGATCTATGGGGGATATGAGGTACATTGTGTGCCCATGGAGGTAATGTTGTAACCTCATGGTGGCCCATGCTAACGCACAACAGGTTTTCTCGATCAGGGTGTACTTTTGTTCACCACTGTTGAACCTTTTGCTGATGTAGTAAATGGCTTTCTCTTTGCTACTATCATCTTTTTGTCTCAACAAGCAGCCCATTGCATTGGCACTAACGGACGAGTACATAAATAAGGGAACTCTGTCCCTTGGGGGTACCAAGATTGGTGCTTCGATCAACTGCTTCTTGATGGCAAGGAAGGGTTTCTGACAATTTTCATTCCATTTGGTGGAGGAATTCTTCCTTAGTAGCTTGAATATGGGTTCACAGGTTGCTGTGAGCTGGAAAATGAATCGGCTTATAAAATTAATCCTTCCTAGGAATCCACTTATCTCCTTCTCTGTTCGAGGTACTGGCATCTCATTGATGGCTTGGATCTTGGTAAGGTCTAGCTCGATGCCTCGATTACTCACCAAGAATCCCAACAACTTACCTGATTTGACGCCAAAAGCATATTTGGCGGGATTTAGCTTGAGGTTGTACTTACGCAACCTGTTGAACAACTTCTTGAGATGGTCAAAGTGATTGTCCTCCTTTTGGGATTTGATGATGATGTCATCCACATAGACCTCTATCTCCTGATGCATTATGTCATGAAACAGGGACATCATGGCTCGCTGATATGTAGCACCGGCATTGATGAGGCCGAAGGATAGTCGTCTATAGCAGAAGGTTCCCCTGGGAGTGATGAAAGCTATTTTCTCCCTGTCTTCTTCAGCGACCATAATTTGATGGTAACCAGCAAAGCAATCCACAAAGGAATACATACCGTACTGCGCCGTGTTGTCTATCAGGATGTGGATGAAAGGTACCTGGAAATTATCCTTGAGGCAGGCTTTGTTCAAGTCCAGGTAATCCACGCATACTCCTACCTTCCCTTCGAGTTTTGGCATGGGAACTATGTTTGACAGCCACTCTGGGAATGTTGATACCATGATGATGCCGACTTTGAATTGTTTAACGACCTCTTCTTTGACTTTCAGACTCCATTCAGGTTTCAATCGCCTGAGCTTCTGCTTGACTGGCTTGAATCCATCTTTGACGGGCATTCGATGGATGACAATATCAGTAGATAGGCCAATCATGTCTTCGTGTGACCATGCAAACACATCCTAGAATTGTGTTAGGAGTTCAATCCGGTCGGTTTTTTGATCTTGTGTAAGGTCTAGGCCTATCTAGATTTCTTTGATGTTTTTGGAGGTTCCTATGTTGATAGTGGTAGTTTGGTCGAGGTTTGGTTTGGGTGTGTCTTCGACCCATTCTTTGATCTCCTCGGGCACCTCATAGTCATTGTCCTCCTCTTAATTAATATCCATCAAGTCGAAGTTCAATTCTACATCAAAGTTGTAGTCACTGTGATAGGTTGGCATCTCATCAGTAGTGACAAACAAATCCAACTCTGGAGTCCTAAAAACAAAAATGCTTTCACTTTAATATATGTAACTGCTTAAATATACAAAGCATTTGGCAAAGCATGACAAAAGTTACTGCTATAGCTGTGCAATGAAAAGTAAGTAGTAAATTAAAGCATGTTACAGGCCAGATGGACTCTATGCCCCTTTACCCTTTTAGACTGAGGCAAGGGATGTTGCTCCAGTTATCCACGGTTAGATCCTCATGAACAGGGCGGATCACAAAATTTTGCTAGTCTGCCTCGTCTCGGATAATGACTGAGACATCCTTTACAATAGGGCCAGGGTTTTTCTTTGAACTGCCCCCTTTTCCCTTCTTGATGAGAGTAATTTGAATTTGATCCTCGTCGTCACTGTCTGGGATCTCATCATTCATACCCTTGTAGTTTATGATAACCCGCATGTTAGATAATGGGTCTCATCCTTCGTACATGATCTTTTCTTTTCCCTTTTTGCTATCACCTTCAGGCTTTGGGGATTTCCTTTCCCCGACTGGTATGATTGGAGGAAACAGCATGGCTAATATAACAGCGGGGATCTTCCTCATTGGATTTGCGAAGCTAGCATCAATGAGATTTGGCAGTAGTATGGTGGAATCATGAGCCTTAGGGTGCTTATGTGGATTTCGGCGGCTTGACCCGGATGAATAACCCAATCTGGCTCTCCCTATCTAGCTTGGGATTTGGACTGGACTTGCAGTACCTTGTTGGTTCTTTCATAACCTTTCTCCCGGTCAAAAACCCAAAGATACCATTTCTTGGCCTACGATCATCACTTCAGGGGAGACTTTAGGCTTTAAGGCTGGTGCCCCAACTGGTAGATATTGAGTATCACTCACCTCCAGGGCTTGAAAACTAGCAGGTTCAATCCCTGCATCTAGGCTGATCACCAGCATGTCTCCCTGTATACAGACAGGGTATTCTGGTTCGACATTCACCATGATTAGGTTGCCGTTGATAATGTATTTAAGTTGTTACTGGAGGGTGGATGGCAGTACCCCTACCATGTGGATCCATGGCCTGCCCAGCAACAAGTTGTATCCAGTGGAGATGTTGAGCACCTGAAAGGACACATAGAAAGTTTGCGGGCCAAGCTCCAGAGGAAGCTCTATTTCCCCCATAGCTTGTCGGCAAGATCCATCGAAAGCTCGGATGACCATGTGACTGGTTTTGATCCATTTCGGGTTGATCTTCATTCTTTCCAAGGTATCATAGGGACAGATGTTGAGGGATGATCCTCCATCTATGGGCACACCTCCGATCATATAATCAAAAGACATCACTGCTATGTGTAATGACTTGCGATGACCCGTTCCTTCTACAGGTATATCATCGTCAGTGAAAGATATCATATTGCTGTTGAAAATATGTTCTACCACGTGATGGAATTTCTCAGCATCCACCGTATGTGGCAGATGAGCTTCTTCCAGTACTTTCACCAGAATGTTGCGATGATCCACCGATGATAAGACCAAGTCTAGGATGGACATTTTCTTAGGTGCGTCTTTCAGACTTTGCTCCACTTTGATGTCATTGTGTCCCATTTTACTGAGGAACTCTTCTATTGTCTCTTCAGCCACCTTTTCTTTGGCCTTAAGGATTGGTTTGATCACCCGCTGAGCCAGGTACAATGGATTATCCTTTGGTACAATGGCAATGTTGTTTGAGGTTGAACCATCGTCATTCCCGTAGTTCCATGGGACCCTCTTCAGACTGATAACTAGATATTGAGGTCTGAAGGGCAAAATTAAAGGTTTGGGTGCGGCCACCTTCACAGGATTTTATATTTCTTGGACCCCTTTCCCTGACAGTACTAAGGGTGTGAGGGTTGGTTCATTGTTACAGGAAACAACAGCCACTGTATCCTGATTCCACGCAAGGGGAATAAAGAGAGTGTCTTCATCTGGGAGGCCATAATCTCGATTTCCACTTATCAATTCACCGCTTTCAATCATGATCTGAATCAGGTTATGAAGTGCCCAACAATCCTCAGTATCATGACCGGGTGCATTAGATTGGTATTGATAGATTTGGTCAGGCTTGAATTTTTTGGATCAAGGGTTTAATGGAGGTAATAAGCCCGCAACCATTCCTTCGTTGATTAACATATGGAGGATTTCCTTCATCGGCTGGTTCAGGTTAGTGAAATTCCTTTAAAAGGCGAATTTCCTACCAGCATGGAAATTCTCCTCTTCGGCCATCTTGTTGGCCCAGGTTCATGCTCATGAGGCCGGTAGTGATCCCTCATGAGAATGGGACTGATCTTCTGTGTGGGAGGACTTGCATCAGACTGATTGGTCTGGTTTATCAGCTGCCTGGTAATTTGATGTTGGTATACAACCAATTCTGCTAACTGTTCAATTTGTTCCTTGATATACCTAATCTCTTGTTCTATCAGGAATCGCCTTTCTGAGACTTCCCAACTGTCTGGGCTGTTGTTGCTGGATGGAATTGATTCCCCCACATAATGGAGGTACTTGGATCCTTCTCCATTTCTTGTACTGATCATGTTGACATTTTTCTCTTTGTGCTGAGGAAGGGGATTATCCTGTACGTGTGGTTGCTCCGGTTTGGTTACCACAATCTCTCCATTGTCAATCAAGTCTTGGATTTTGTGCTTAAGAGACCAACAGTCTTGGGTGTCATGGCCCGGAGGTCCAGAATGGTAGGCACACTTCTTGCTTGGGTCAAAATTTCGTCCACCAGTGTTGGTTGGTGGAAGGAGTTGCACAATCTTTTTCTGTGTGGTTAACAGTTTCAGCACATTTTTGAGTGAATCCTCTAATAGGGTGAATGTTCTTCGACGTTTGGCCTCCATATTCCTCTGAAATGGAGGGTTTAAAGGCTGTGCAGGAGCTTGAAAAAATGGTTTAATTCCTCCTTTGAATGGGCATATTTCTTGAATCACCCCTTGAATTCTGTCCTTGCAATACTAAGGACACTTCTTCATCTTTCTTCTTATGTGTTCTCCGGGGTTTACTCCGATAATTCTCGGACTGGATATGTCCGACAACGGCTTCCAAGGCAGTCAGGTCCTTTATCTTCCCAGACTTCAGCCCCATTTCGGCCATTTTATCGTGCTTGATCATCTTAGAGAATGGTTTTCCTATGCCTACTAGGACACTCTCGTAATATGGAGCGTCTTGAATATCGATGAAGGTCATGACTATCTCAGTTTCAGTCATGGACGGAGTGACTTGTGCTGCAACTCGTTACCATCGTTGAGCATACTCTCTGAATGACTCAGTGTTTTGTTTCTTAATTTTGGTTATTTGGTAACTGTCTGGAGCCAGCTGAGACTGGAAACTATATTGACTGAGGAAAATATAGGCCAATTCTTCCCAACTGTAAATTTTGGAGTTGTCTAGACGGGCGTACCAGGCTCTAGCCTCTCCGGCCAGACTCTTCTGAAATAACTGCATTCGGAGTTTCTCGTCCACTGAATAGGATCTGAGTTCTCCAATGAAAACTTTTAGATGAGTGTAGGGGTCTCCCAATCCATCGTATTTCTCAAAATCAGGAGTTTTAAATTTTTCAGGATAACGAGCCCCAGGGAAAATGCAGAGGTTTGAATAATTGACACTGCCAAATGCTCCAGTCCCTTTGAAAGATCGGATGGTTTCTTCCATCTGCTGGTCTTTCTTTAGAATGTCCCCAGCTTCCTATTCTTTGTTGAGGGTGGTGATTTCAGGGGTTTTGTTGGTTGTGTCCTTGTTTTGTGGTCTAGGAATCTGAGTATCTGCCTTTTCGGTCTCTTGATTACCACCACTACCACCATGTGTTCCTGGTTCTGTGTGAGTTTGGTCTTGCTTCCCTTTAAGAGCCTTACTTTGTTCTCTCAAGAAACTGGCCAATTCAGCTATCTGATTCTTCAGTCCTTTAAACTCTTCCCTAGATACAGGGGTGGGTTCTGGCTGAGCACTGGAAGTCATGTCTGTGGACGAACTTAGTGCTTTCTTAGACTTAGATCTAGTAACAGGACCAATTTTTCACCTACAATAAAACGTAGGTGTGCTAATTTCCTGAAGTAGGTTGGGATAGGATTCATGCCATGATGTGTTTTTGTGGTTTTTTAATCTTATCCTGAAAAATAGAGGTTAGTTGTTTTGATGACAGGATGTATATAACAAGGAATGTAAAATTTTATTATGATATTTACATTGTGCTCCTTTACATTGGTATTGAAATTGAATTGAAAGAGGAAGGCATGAAGAAGCTTCCCATCGGATTTGGTTAATCAGAGGCCGACCTATCTTAGGCTACACTAGCGGCTTTTTGGCATGAAGTTCCCCAGATCATCACAATCTACTAGAGGGAAAATGAATCCGATCATTCAACTTGGGCGAATCTGGGTGGTGCATTTTCATGAGCCCCGAAGACTTATTCGCCCTCGAAGACATTACTTATCACCGACTGGTTTGCCTCCTGGTGGAGGAATCACACAACATACATTCACATACATCGTGTCTTACCGTTATGCATATGATGACATTGGTGTGAAGCACTAATATAGGTGCGAAGCACTAAAAAGCAGGAAAATATTCATTCACATTCATTCAATGTAAAGAAGCAGCATTCACGCATTCATTTAATGTAAAGATGCAGCATTCACATATACGTAGATATGAAAGGGAAATGTTTAAAAAGTTTTGAAAGCGGCCTAAGCCCTCTACTGTCCCCAGCAGAGTCGCCACCTGTTGACGTCGGGAAAAAATTCGCTGGTCGGGTCACAACCCGGATCTTTCTCTCTTGCTAAGTTATGTCTACCCTAACTCTTTTTATTGTGAAAAAAGGTTTTGAAGGGTTTTTTTAGGAAAAGGCCAACATATATCATGTCGACGATTGAATGTTTTACAGAGTCGCCAGTTGGTAGATTTGAAATGGTTGTACCAACTCAACCGAATTTTGTTTGAAAAGAGGCCCAATTGTTGGACACTGTCAAAACTTGATCTTTGAAACCGAAGTTTTGAGTTCGGGGGCTTGGTTAAGTGTGTGGAAGGTGTTAGGCACCCCACAACTCCCGTGTAAACACGATACCGCATCTTTTTAATATTTCCCTTTTAAATCTACAATGTGTGTGTGTGTGTGAATGCTGAAATGAATTGGGCCTATGTTTGATTGGAAGTATGTTTATGAATTGGACCTATGCTGAGATGAATTGGGCCCAGGTCTTCGATTCCCCACAATTTGTTCGTTGAGCTGTCTTGCGCTGTTTGCACTCGGGATAATTGTTATGGTTCGTTCTGACCTTGGTGGCATCAATTCGGCTTGAGTTTGACTAAATCAGCATAAAGTTGGTAAAATAACCGTTTTACCCCTCCCGGGGTTGCCTTCAATGTCGATATAGCCTTTGGTTGACTTCCTGGGATTGTTTCCATAGTTTGGATCCCATTCGAGTCTGTTTAGTGTTGTCTCTGAGGCTAACTTGGTCCTTCCAGGTTTTCCTCTGGAGATGTTGTGATGCTTCATGATTGCTTCTGAAGTTGACCTGACCTCCCAGGTTGAGACCGGGGCTGACCTGTACGTCCTGGGTTGAGACCGGGGCTCACCTGTGCCTCCCAGGTTGAGACCGGGGCTGACCTGTACCTCCCGGGTTAAGATCGGGACTAAATTGTACCTCCCAAGTTGAGACCGGGGCTGACCTGTACCTCCTGGGTTGAGACCAGGGCTGACATGTACCTCCCGGGTTGAGACAGGTGCTGACCTGTACCTCCCGGGTTGAGACCGGGGCTGTCCTGTACCTCCCGGGTTGAGATCGGGGCTGTCCTGTACCTCTCGGGTTTAAACTGGGGCTGTCTTATACCTACCGGGTTGAGACCAGGGCTGACCTGTACTTCCCGGGTTGAGACCGGGGCTGACCTGTACATCCCGGGTTGAGACTGAGGATGAGTTGATGGCCCGGTATTGAGATCGGGGTTGAGTTGATGGCCCGGTATTGAGACCGGGGTTGAGTTGATGGCCCGGTATTGAGACCGGGGTTTAGTTGATGGCCCGGTATTGAGGTCGAGTTTGAGGTGACGGCCCGCTATTGAGACCAGGGTTGAGTTGATGGCCAGGTATTGAGACCGGGGTTGAGTTGGCGGCCCGGTATTGAGATCGGGGTTGAGTTGACGGCCCCGTATTGAGACCGGGGTTAAGTTGACGGCCCGGTATTGAGACCGGGGTGGATTTGATGGCCTGGTATTGAGACTGGGGTTGAGTTGATGGCTCGATATTGAGACCGGGGTTGAGTTAACGACCCAGTATTGTGATCGGGGTGGATTTGATGGCCCGGTATTGAGACCGGGGTTGATTTGAAAAGACAATCTTGCCCTGCTACAATGTTAGTAACAGGGAAAGAAAATTTCTAGTGTCTACACTCAATTATCAATAACAAAAAAGTAAGGATAAATCAGAATCATATTCTTATAGAAACTAGCTTCCACAGGTACAAGTTCAACTCCTTGCTCTTCGTGATCTCCTTGAATCTTCTGTATTGGCTCCTTCCTTTGACCAACGTTAGCCATCCAAGTGTTTGGCCTCTAGTGGTGATCCACCAAGGAAGAGGTATTGCTCAAGAAGATGGGTGGTTGGCTCAACCCTGTTTTCTATTCTCTGTAGAAAAAGAAGTACTCTCCAACTCTTGGAATTACGTGTATTTAATATCTGATATAAGACTCCTCTTATATAGATATTGGTTAACCCTACTAATCTAATTAGAATTGAGTTTCATTTAATTAATTAATTAAACTCTTTTAATTAATAAGGCTTCCCAACATATTGGAATTAATTAATTAAACTCTTTTAATTAAATTGCCTTCTAAACTCATTAGGAATAAGTGAAAGTACTAATATTAAATTAATTCCTAAACTCTTTTAGAATTAAAATAATAATAATTGTAATAATATTAATAAGACTCCTCCTATTAATTTATATTTAATATTTCTAAAATATTAAATAATAAACATTAAGCTATTTAATTTATTCTATCACCATAGATTAAATTAATTACACTTAATGCATTATTACGATTATGCCATTACCTTCATAAATAATTATTCTTTCTTTTATGGTGTGACCCTTTAGGTTCTCTATATTAAACCAGTTGTGAATAAATCAATTAGAACAATTATAATATTATTTAAATAAATAAATTAAGCTAATAATCTCTTTAAATAAATAATAGTTATTTTACAATAGGGATAAGCCTCCCTAGCGATAAACGACTTTCCAGATAATATAGATTTCAACATTAATCATAAAAGAACCTGTGAGTTAATAGTTACCGTACAATTCAATCCTTCCTCCATACAATGTCCCAATTAAATATAAGATATGGATTTACTGTCAAGTCTTATTTTATTTAATTATGTGTATTTCGATTAAAAAATGCACAACTCCAAATAATGCAAATTAGAAACTCCTTTTTAATTTCATTCTATGTTGGCCAAGGACTACTGTGTTGTCATTTAACGAATCACATAGGACATATCTCTTCTTTTACTAGAAGTGCTAGATTCTTTGTTGATCATTCATTAATGTGCACTTATCAGATCTTGTCCCAAGCTTATCCTTTTGAAACTTTTTCACATAAGCTAGACATCCCCAAATCTTAACATGCTTAAGACCAGGTTTCCTCCCTGTTCACATCTCATATGGAGTCTTGGCGACGGATTTCGAGGGGACCTTATTTAGTAGACATGCAGTCACTTCTAAGGCATAACCCCAGAATGATACTAAAAGATCGGTAAAACTCACCATGGAACGAACCATGTCCAACAATGTTTGATTTCTCTTTTCAGATACTCTATTTAACTGTGGTGTACCTGGTGGAGTCCATTGTGAGATTATACCATTTTCTTTGAGACAATCGAGAAACTCATCGCTTAAGTATTCATCACCTCGATCTGATCGAAGAATCTTAATACTCTTGGCCGTTTGTTTCTCTACTTCACTTCTAAACTCTTTGAACTTTTCAAACGATTCAGATTTGTATTTCATTAAATACACATATCCATATCTTGAGTGATCATCAGTGAAAGTAATAAAATAAGAATACCCTCCCCATGCATTCGTTGTCATAGGTCCACAAATGTCTGTGTGAACCAACGCTAACAACTCTGTAACTCTTTCTCCTTTTCCACTAAAAGGAGATTTAGTCATTTTATCCATGAGACAAGATTCACAAGTTGGATATGATTCAAAATCGGATATCTCTAAGAGTCCATCCTTATGCAACTTGGATAATCTTGTTTCATTGATATGACCTAGTCTACAGTGCCATATATAGGTATAATTAACATCATCTCTTTTCCTTTTCTTAGTTTGTTTTATTTGAAGTATATTTTCATGCAAGTCAAGTATATAAAGTCCATTTCGCAGATTACCAACACCATATAAAACATTTTCTTTATAAAAAGAATAACCGTTGTTCTTTATTATAATATCAAATCCTTCCATATCTAATACGGAAATAGAAATAATGTTTCTAATGATATTCAGAACAAAATAACAGTTATTTAAGTAAATGGGCTTGCCCGTAGGCATTGCTAAACAATAAGTGCCTACAACTAATGCAACAACTTTTGCTCTATTTTCCACTAGTAGGACAACCTCATCCTTGTTCAGCTTTCTACTTCTGACTAGTCCCTGCACAGTATTACATATGTGAGAACCACAGCCGGTATCCAATACCCAAGTAGAAATTTGACTTTCAGAAAAATTAATTTCAATCATAAACAAACTTTGATTGAAAGTCGAAGCTTCTCCAAGCTTCTTCTCTGCCGGAAACTTCTTGCAATTCCTCTTCCAGTGACCCGGCTCATTGTAATGGAAGCATATTCCTTTGCTAGCTAGATCAGGTTTTTTTTTGTTCCTTTGTGTTAACCTTGCCCTTATCCTTCTTAGATTTCTTTCTTTCAGAAAATACCTTGGGCCTCTTCCTTTTCTTGGAAGAATCCACCATTAAGATATGGTTCTTCTTGGATGGGAAGTGACCTTCGGCAGTTTTCAACATGTTAAGTAATTCAGGCAAGGTGACATCTAACTTATTCATGTGAAAATTAACAACGAACTACGAGAAGGTCTCAGGGAGTGACTGCAAGACCAAGTCTTGACTCAACTCCCCATCAATGACGAACCCAAGCTATCCAAGGTGTTTAATCATATTGATCACCCTTAGGACATGAGTCTCAATGGCGGTGCCCTCGGTCATCCGAGATCGGAAGAGCTCCGTAGATATTTCATATCTTACAGTCCTTCTTTGTTCACCATACAACTCCTTGAGGTGAAGCAACATAGTAGAAGCATCTATGTTTTCATGCTGACGCTGAAGCTCGTTATTCATGGATACGAGCATGATGCATTGAGCCACAGATGCATCATCTTGCCACTTTACAATAGTGGCAATCTCTTCCTCAAAGGCTGTTTCTGAAACAGTTCCAGGGACAGGTGTATTTAGGATATAAGAAATCTTTTTAGCAGTGAGAATTATTCTTAGATTCCTTAACCAGTCCGTGTTATTCGGTCCGGTCAGTTTGTTAGCATCAAGTATGCTACATAGTGAAATTAGTGATTTTGACATTTTTAAATTTTTGCGTGTGAAAAGACAATATTTTAGCAAACATTCATTTAATTAATTTTACATACCAAAATAAATTTAGGTCTTATTTTAGATTGGTATCTCCCACTATTTTCTTCAAACTATATTACCCTCACTTATATAGTTCGGCAACATCTAATTAAAGATTTGCTAGTGAGATTAAGGATCCTATTTCAAATATATATAGCCTTGTGTGTGTACAACAAATGATATATAAATAAATAGGTAGACAACTCTTGTCAATCACATCAACATGTGACTCTTTGTATTCTGCCTCTTAGATCATAATGGTCAAGTGTGTGCACATCCGAACTAAAATAATTTAAGTTAAGTCCAACCTAGCACTCCATATATTCAAAAAAGAAAAATATTATCCTTGTGTGTGCACAGCAAAACAATATTGTTCAATTTTCTTTATAAGCATTAAATGTGATTAAATTAATATCTTAAATACGCAATACTCGCCTTGTGTGTGCACAACAAACTCGTATTAAATATTGAATACTCTATTAATTTATCATGCTAGAAGGTGACGTTCGATATTCCAAATATCTTTGAACGCTTTAGATTTAATATAATTTCTTTGAGGGGTTTGCTATTATTTGTCTCATCTTATTTAGCGCGCATGCACACATACACAGACACACACACACACACACACACACACACACACACATATATATATATATATATATATATATATATATATAATATGCTTCATTTTATTAACAATACGAAGCATGTTTGCATAAAATATAATATATATATAATACTTAGCATGCACATTGTAGACACTCGAAATTTTACATTCCTGTTGTAGACACTCGAAATTTTGTGTTCCTGTTACTAACCATGCAGAAGGGCAAACCGTCTTTTCAACCCCGGTCTCAATACCGGGCTGCCAACTCAGCCTCGGTCTCAATATCGGGATGTTAACTCAACCCCGGTCTCAATACCGGGATGTCAACTCAGCCCCGGTCTCAATACCAGGATGTCAACTCAACCCCGGTCACAATATCGGGATGCCAACTCAGCCCCGGTCTCAATACTGGAATGTCAACTCAGCCCCGGTCTCAATATCGGGATGTCAACTCAACCCCGGTCTCAATACCAGGATGTCAACTCAGCCCCGGTCTCAATACCGGGATGCCAACTCAGCCCCGATCTCAATACCAGGAAGTCAACCCAACCCCGGTCTCAATACCGGGATGTCAACTCAGCCCCGGTCACAATATTGGGATGTCAACTTTGCCCCGGTCTCAATACTGGAAAGTCAACTCAGCCCCGATTTCAATACTGGGAAGCCAATTCAGCCCCGATCTCAATATCGGGATATCAACTCAACCCCGGCGACAACCGTGGGATGTCAAAGTCAAACCCCGGTCACAACCTGGGAGATACAGTAACCCCGGCGACAATGCCGAGAGATCCAGTTCAGGCCCGGTCACAATCTGGGAGGTCAGGTCAAGCCCCGATCACAACCTGGGAGGCCAAATCAACTTCGGAGACAACCCCAAAGCATCACATCATCTGTAACGAATAAGATTTTATATATTAAATTTAAATATTTATTGAATTGAATAAATATTTTATTTGATTTATTTATTGAGCTAAACAAATAAATTATGTGATTGTTGTGGAGTAATTTAATTAAGTGTAATATATTAATTAAACGAATATTTAATATTTAATTTAATTGATGTGTAATAATTTTATGCTTTAGTTCTAATTTAATTGAGATAATTAAATTAGATGAAGTCTATGTGATAATTGTTACATGAAATTATAATTAGCGAGAAATTATAATTGTTATGTGATAATTTGTATGTGATTAATTGATGTTAGCTTTTATTAATTAAATTAGAATGTTAAGATTTAATTAAATAAAGTGTAACATTAAAAATATGTGTTAAAGGAATTATTAAAAGAATAAAGAAAGGGTTTTAATTTAGTTTTACCAAACAAGGCCCTTACACTTGTTTTAAACTCGTTTTACCAAACAAGGCCTTAACTACTAATAATCTGTTTTTTTTAAAATAAAGCTGTTTTGCCAAGCAAGCCTTATAACTTTTTAAATTCAAAATTTGTAACTTATATATATTAATGGTGATTATTATATTTAATATAGGCCATTATGTATTGGTAGTTATATATCTTATAATTATGTATTATATGTATAATATATGTAAATATATTATAGGTATATACGTTAGTTTAGAAAATCAAAGAGCTAGTCAGTTAGAGAAAACAAAGAAAGAAGAGAGAAAAGATAAAGAAAAAAGGAAGAAGAGAGAAGAAGAAGTAGAAGGAAGTTTGAGAAATTCAACACCATCATCTTTTCTCCTAGCACTAATTAAAGGGTATAACTCTCATCTTTTAGTTGATAGAATTTGTGTTTATATGTTTTTCATAAGTTTAAGTTCTCTGTTAATTGAATTCTTATGAAACTTGTATAAACATGATTTTATATATATATATATATATATATATATATATATATATATATTATGTTTATAGCATGCTTGTATATGAATCTCATGCTTAATTAAGTTGTTAATTCATATATATAGGATGAACATGAGAGATTCGTGTTCATCAAGAATCACAGTGAAGTATTTTGAAAATATGCATAGTTTTCTTTTAAAATCAAAATTTCAAATTTAATTGAGTATTGTTGTACAAATTGATGTTAGATAATGATAACATGTTTATAAACGAATTCAATATGTGTTAAATTGTGTATTTTAAAGTAGAAACAAAATTTCAGTGTTCAATTTCATCAAGAACACTTATCAATGGCTTTTCTTCAAAAATCATGAAATTAAGAGTTTTAAATAAATTGTTTTGATGATTCAATGTGTTAAGACATGTTAGAAGCTTTAAATTTTATTGCTGTAAAGTTTTATATGAATTGTGTTAACTTGAATTGGAATTTGGTATGGAGAAATAAGCCAAATTGGCTTTTTCTCTGCATAGTTCGCGAACTTATCTGTCGACGCTGCAGGGCCCCCGCCCCGGTGGGCCTTGCAAGGCTAAAACACCCGCCCCGGCGACGCGGCGGGGGGGGGGGGGGTGCAGATTTGAAATATTTTGTTACTTTTGTGTAGCTTTGTTTGTATCATGAAAAGTTAACCTAATGTGTTGACATATTATGCATACATGAATATTAATAGATTATATTAATAAAATATAATATGTGATTATAATTTTGAATAATTATAATTAAATGAAAAGGTTTAAGTTTAATTGTAAATTGTTAAATTATAATGAATATAGTTTGATTATTTTTAATCCAAGTAAATGTTAATTTAAATTATAATATGCTTAATTATAATTTAATAAATACATGTTGATTAGTTATAAATTATAATTTATTTAATTATAATTTAATTAATATATGATGTAATTATAATTTGATTAATTATAATTGAAGTGAATGTTTAAATTGAATTCTAATTTGTTTAATTATAATTTAATTAATATGAAGTACATAATTATTATTTGATTAATTATGTGAATGTGTAATTATGTGGTATGATTAATTATGTGATAATTAATTATTAACTTGATAATTATACAAGAATGAGTTAACATAGATGTGTTAACTAATTATGTGAATTAGTTACGTGTTAACTAATTTAGATTATTATGGGAAAATATATATCTGTAGGAAGTGTTAAAGAACGTGAGTTGTAACTGTAGCTTGCGCTTGAGGCAAGTCTTCTATTCTTAAACTTGTTAATTATATGCAAGTTTTCTAAACTCAAACTTGTTATTATTATACAAGTGTTTTAAATTCAAATATTTATTGAGATTGTCCTTTTATTTCTGCAATGGACAAGTACTTATTTAAAGTTCATGATTTAATTAAAGTGACCTTGACTTAATTATTCAAGTAATGTTTATATTATCTTTCGTATGCTTTAAGTTTAAATTCTAAAGCATAAGTTATCTCATAATTCGTTATTATTGAATTAATCTTCATTATTGTGAATCGATTCAACTACTCCTTTGTTGATGGTAGTTGGAACTCCAAATTTTCTTTTAGCTATCCAAACCAAACTTTCTTTGGTGCAGACTCGTACCAAAAACTAAGATGAACAACCCTATTTATTAGGGGAGGTTACTATGCAAAAATGTTAAATGTTTGTGCACAATATATGGTACGAAGGGCTGATTCCCCTAAGTACGAGTTGAGAGTCCATAGTCTAAATGACTGTTAAAGGTTTTAAATATAATGTTTATAACCTAGGACAAAGTTCAAGGTCTTATGACCCTCAGATGATTTCAATATTCGAAATTCTAATTATTGATGAAAGAATAATTATTATTCAATTCTTTATTGTCGATGAAAGTAAAGTTATTCAAATCTTTTGAAGTTATTCAGTTATGTCATATTATTGTTATATTCCAAGTGAGCTTTTGTTTGCTTACTCTTGTATATTTAATAATCCCTTGCAGTTAAAGCCGAGAACGTTGACGTACCGTCAACGAGTAAAGGGAAAGGCAAGATGAATAAGTGAAGACTTGTTATCTTTTAATTTTGATTTTAATAAGACTTTATGTTATATTTTTATTTTCGCATTATTATTTATGCTAAGGTTAGATAAACCCTGGGATGATTTTGGATAAGGTTGTAATTCCTTTTTAAGGAAGATTTTATTATTTATTCAAGGTTTTAATTTATTTTACATTCCTTATTATGGGTAAATGTATGTTCTATTTAGTAAGTGAACACCAAATCATGTTGAAATGAACTACCCGGATTTGGGGGTATCACAGGTTGGCATCAGAGCCATACGTTATGAACCTTAGGTGGGGGAAAACCTTAGGTAGTAGCCTTATAGGAAGATCGAAAAGATAGTGTTGATAGTTAAAGATATTAAACTACCTTATGTGCTATGTGTTTACGTTCTAGTATTCGAAGATTGATGACTCAATATCACGTAATAATTAAATTTTAAAATTCTTTTGTCAGGATGACGAACGTTGGAGAGTCCAGTCAGGCTAGAGAGGAGTTACCTCTGGTGCCTAGAGACGAGGAGCCCCGAGACATACATGTTGTCTGGGAGCAGTTGGTTCGGAGAGAGCCATCTCCATTAATCACCATAGCTGGTCAGGAGCATGAGCCGATATCTGACCAAGATGATGAGGACGAGGATGAGTCGGAGGAGGAAGAGGTGGAAGAGGATCCCAAGGAGGAATTCCCACCTCACTCTACTAGTGCTGAAATGTACGAAGAGGTCTACAACCGCAACGTGGAGCTATATGGTCGAGTCAGAGAGCTCGAAGTAACCATACAGCAGCGGGATGAGACAATCGAAGAGCTGGACATTGAGGTTGGAAACGCCAAGTGAGATCTAATCGACGTAGAGAGTGAAAGAGACGATGCACGAATCGAGCTAGTGAAGCTAAAGCACGATATCCAGGAGGAGTCAGCAAAGCATGCTAGAGCAGAGAAGACAAGCTTGAGGGCTATTCAACGAGCCGATCGAGCTGAAGACGAGGCTGAAGTAAAGAGGGCCAAACTGAGGGAAACGGAATACGTTTTTCATACTGCTATAGATAAGGCCCAGGATCGTGTCTTCTATTACCCAGCTCTGTTCCAAGGTTTACCATGGTACGTGGTGGATCGCAGAACGATGTTCCGGGTGATGGAGGAAGAACGCAGAGAGGCTGTGCGACGTCTTAACATGCCTAGACAGTAGAACTATTAAACTATGTGTTTCTTTATGTAATAAATAAATGTAAATCCCATAATTTGAGATAATAATGGGATAAGATAATGATGTAATCCTGTAAAAAAAAATTCAGTTCAGAAAAGATGGTGTAAATAGCAGAGATGCTATCTATTCTATGTTTCTAAAACTACGAATGAATAAAATGAAGAAGTTTATTGACGTGTTATGTGCTCAAGTGTGAATTATTTAAATATTTAATAAGTGAGTAAAGGATCTAATAAGAGTATTTCTTAACAAAAAATGCCTCCTAGAAGAAGACCTACATGACAAAACCCCGAGGGTTCAACGAACAACAATAACGACGGGCTGAATTCCAATTCAGTTCAGCAGTTGGTGAACCTGTTGACGGAAGCACTTGCAAATCAGCCGCAAGTGCAGGGCATGACATTTAAAGAATTTAAGGTAGTAGGACCGCCAGAGTTTCAGGGATCGGTAAACCCAATAGATGCCCAGACGTGGGTAATGGAGATGGAGAAGGTCTTCGACGTAGCTAGAGTTAGCGAGGACCAGAAGACGGCTTTCGCGACTTTCATGTTGAAGTCGGATGCTAGCTTCTGGTGGCAGGCCTATAAGACCAGGGAAGGAGAAGGAATTATAGCGTGTGACCGTTTCAAAGAGATTTGTTTTGACATATACTTTCCCGTTAGCTTGCAGGACCAGATGGAGGTCCAGTTTCTAGAGCTTAAATAGGGAGGGATGACGGTGTTGGAATATGCCGCAAAATTTAATGAGCTGACCAGGTTCGCTACATACCAGGTCAGCACTGACGCAAGGAAGGCGAGAAGGTTTGAGCGAGGACTGAAGCCCTGGCTCTACAGCAAGGTCTCCATGTTTCAGCTAAATACGTTTGCAGCTGTACTGGAAAAGGCCATCGTCGCTGAAGGAGGAAGCAACGCGATGACCAAATTTAATCAGGAAAAGAAGAAGAAGAGTGAGACAGAAACCAAGGCTGGTGGTAGCAGGGCTATCAACCAGAAAAGGAAGTGGAATGATAACACCTCTGCTGGAAGTCAACAGGGAAACCAGCAGAAGAAGAAGATCGAAGCATGTGTGACATGCGAGAAGAATCACACTGGAGTGTTCATGAAGGGAAGGTGGGTATGCTTCAACTATGGTCAGGATGGCCACATTGCACCTAATTGCCCGAACCCGAAGAAGGGAGCTTACTACACATGCGGATCCAAGGATCACATGGCCCAAAGTTACCCTAAGAAGCCAGCTGGATTGTCAGCAGGGAGCGAAGAAAATGGGAGCTGCAGCACTTTGGCTATCGTTGCACCACTACAGGCTGTTCGACCCACTGCTTGAACATTCAATATGGCGGTGCAGGATGTTGTGCAATCAAAGGATGTGGTGTCAGGTATTATTTCGGTCAATAGTATAAATACATATGTATTATTTGATTCGGGTGCTACTTGTTCATTTATATCTGATGAATTTGCTAAGACCCTAGACTTACCTAAAGAGGAATTAGTTTATCCCTTGAACATAGAGATTGCGAATAGGGAGGTTATTCCTGTTAGGTTTGTTTACAAGAACTGTAGATTGGACATTAAGGGTCGTGAATTGAGGGTAGATTTGATTCTGATTAAACTTGGGGAATTCGATGTGATTTTAGGTATGGATTGGTTGTTCAACTATGGGGCGGTAATCGACTGTCAGAAGAAGTCAGTAAATCTTACGACTCCGTCGAAGTTAGTGTTCTATGGTAGCAAATCGCCTAAACAAGAGAGTTGTCTGATAATCATGCAAGCCAAGAAACTTTTGACGCAAGGCTGTGTAGGATATCTAGCCTACATAGAAGATACTAGTAAGGAGAGCCCGAAGATAGAAGAGATATCAGTGGTTAGGGAGTTTGTGAACGTATTTCTAGACGATTTGCCAGGACTCCCGCCAGATAGGAAGATAGAGTTTGTGATCGACTTAGTGCCAAGAACTGCTCCGATTTTGAAAGCTCCGTACAGAATGGTTTCAGTTGAGATGAAGGAGTTGATGGTTCAACTGCAAGAATTACTGGACAATAAGTATATTCAGCCGAGCGTTTCACCGTGGGGAGTTCCAGTTTTATTCGTGAAGAAGAAAGATGGATTGATGAGGCTTTGCATTGATTATAGGGAGTTGAATAAAGTTACGATCAAAAATAGGTATCCTTTACCTAGGATCGATGACTTGTTCGATCAACTGAAGGGTGCTAGATACTTCTTGAAAATTAATTTGAGAAGTGGGTATCATCAGTTGAAGGTGAGAAGAGAAGATATACCAAAGACGGCTTTTAGGACTCGGTATGGTCATTATGAGTTCTTAGTGATGTCATTTGGTCTAACGAATGCCCCAGCTGCATTTATGGACTTAATGAACAGGGTATTTAAGCTATTCCTAGATAAGTTTGTAGTGGTGTTCATAGATGACATCCTGGTTTATTCTAAGATCGAGGAGGAACACACTGAACACTTAAGGCTGACCTTAGAATCGCTGAGACGAGAGAAGCTTTATGCGAAATTCTCGAAATGCAAATTCTGGTTGGAACATGTGCAATTTCTTGGCCATGTGATCGACAAGGATGGGATTTCGGTAGATCCATCAAAGGTTGAGGCCGTAATGAATTGGGATCAGCTGAAGACACCGTCCTAAGTGAGAAGTTCTTGGGATTGCTGAGTTAGTATCGGAGATTTATCCAAGACTTTTCCAATATCGCCACTCCATTGACGAATTTGACTCGTAAAATAGTTAAATTTGTTTGGACTGAAAAGTGTGAGGAAAGTTTTTAGGAACTGAAGAAGAGGTTGAGTACTGCGCCTGTGTTGTCCTTGCCGGATAGTACGAGAAATTTTGTAGTATACATCGATGCCTCACATAAGGGATTAGGCTGCGTGCTGATGCAGAATGGCAAAGTCATTGCCTATGCGTCACGTCAGCTGAAGGATTATAAGAAAGGGTATCTGACCCACGATTTAGAATTGGCGGCAGTAGTGTTTGCTCTGAAGATTTGGAGACACTACCTCTATGGAGAAAAGTGTGAGATATACACAGATCACAAGAGTCTGAAGTATATCTTCACCCATAAGGATTTGAACATGAGCCAAAGGAGATGGTTGGAACTGATCAAGGGCTACGACTGCGAGATACTTTACCATCCAGGTAAAGCTAACGTCTTCGCTGATGCCTTGAGCGGAAAGGGTCGGGAGAAGCTAATTATGTTAACTGATCAGGACCAGTTAATAGAAGAAATGGCTAGATTAGAACTAGAAGTGAAGTATCTGAAGGAATCGAATGAAAAGTTATTTCAAGTAGCTACTGGTTCTACGCTGGTAGACAAAGTGAAAGAAGCACAACTTCACGACGAAGAATGCGAAAAGATCCGGAAGAGAATAGCTGATGGTGAAGAGTTCAAGTTCAAGATCGATAACGAGGACTATTACGATTTGAAGGAAGAATTTGGGTACCGCCAGTACCAAAAGTTAAGGAGGAGATTTTGAGAGAATCTCATAGTTCGAGATATTCGATTCACCTTGGGAGTACGAAGATGTACCAGGATCTCAGGCACCATTTCTGGTGGCCGAATATGAAGAGAGACGTTGCTGAATGAGTGGCGAAGTGTCTAACGTGCCAGAAAGTCAAAGCAGAACACCTGAGACCAAGTGGATTGCTACAACCGTTAGAAATTCCAGAATGGAAGTGCGAACATATCACGATGGATTTTGTGGTTGGTCTTCCAGCAACTCAGAAGGGTTTCGATGCGATATGGGTTATAATAGATCGACTGACGAAGTCAGCCCATTTCCTACTGATCAAGATTTAGTTCAACTTGGATCAGTTAGCGAAACTCTACGTGAAGGAAATTATTTCTCGCCACGGTGTTCCGATGTCGATTGTGTCCGACATTGATCCGTGTTTTACGTCAAATTTCTAGAAGAGACTACAAGAGTGTCTGGTAACGCAATTGCGAATGAGTACGGCGTTCCATCCTCAGACTGTTGGCCAGAGCGAGAGGACGATTCAGACGCTAGAGGATAGGCTGAGAGCTTGCGTGATGGATTTCAAAGGAAGCTGGGATGATCATCTACTGTTGTTGGAGTTCACCTATAATAATAGTTACCACGCGAGTATTGGCATGCCGCCTTACGAAGCGTTATACGACAGGAAATGGAGAACCCCATTGTGCTGGGATGAAGTTGGTGAACGTCAACTGTTAGGACCAGAACCGGTACAACAAACCGCCGAAATTATGAAGCTGATCAGAACGAGACTGGTTGCTGCTCAAGACAGACAGAAGAAGTATGTCGATCAACATCGACATAACCGAGAATTCTTACTAGGAAGCTTCGTTTTCCTGAAGGTATCTCCTTGGAAAGGGAAGATTCGATTTGGTAAGAAGGGGAAGCTGAGTCCCCGATTCATTGGACCTTTTGAGATATTGCAAAAGGTTGGCGAGTGGCTTACAAGGTTGCGTTACCTTCGGAGCTAGATAATATACACAACGTATTTCATATTTTCGTGTTACGACCATACAAACACGACTACAAACATGTAATAGAATACAAGCCTTTGCAATTCGATAAAGACTTAACATATGAAAAAGTACCTGTTCAAATAGTTGATAGAAAGGAACAAGTACCTAGAAATAAAATGATACCTTCTGTTAAGGTAATCTGGAGGAACCACAATGCTGAAGAAGCTACGTGGGAACTCGAAGATGTTATGAAGAAAACGTATCCCCAATTATTTTCTTAATTATTTGTGTACACCGATTCTGGGGACATAATCTTTTTTAAAAGGGGAAGAATGTAACAAATGATTTTTTTTGTTGTGATTCTGGGGACAGAATCCTTTTAAAGAGGGAAGATTGTAACGAACGAGATTTTATATATTATTTTTAATATTTATTGAATTGAATAAATATTTTATTTGATTTATTTATTGAGCTAAATAAATAAATTATGTGATTGTTGTGGAGTAATTTAATTAAGTATAATATATTAATTAAATAAATATTTAATATTTAATTTAATTGATGTGTAATGATTTTATGGTATAGTTCTAATTTAGTTGAGATAATTAAATTAGATGAAGTCTATGTGATAATTGTTACATGAAATTATAATTAGCGAGAAATTATAATTGTTATGTGATAATTTGTATGTGATTAATTGATGTTATCTTTTATTAATTAAATTAGAATGTTAAGATTTAATTAAATAAAGTGTAACATTAAAAATATGTGTTAAAGAAATTATTAAAAGAATAAAGAAAGGGTTTTAATTTAGTTTTACCAAACAGGGCCCTTATGTAAGACCCCAAATTTTATGAATAAGATTTAATTTTTTTTATATATTATTTTGAAATAGTAAGGTGTTGATTCGATAAATGTGATAAGTTATGGGTGCAATGTGCAAAGTTTACAAAATAAGCAAGTGGTTATAAAATATTCGTTGTATCGGGGAATATTCGTTTGGTCGAGAATATTCTTTTTGTTGGAGAATATTCGTACGACGGCGCAGACATTGATGGACCCCACAACGGAATGAATGTCGGATATAGAAAGTGACAGAAGTAACCTTTTTATAAAAATAACGGCAAAACTGTTACCGTTAGTACTGTTGAAATACCCGGTGGTTAAAATACAGTAATATGTGGTGTTGCACAGTAGCACACGGTATTGCACAGTATTTTGAATTATTGATTCTTACGTAAAAAGGCACTTACTCAATTATTATTACAGTAATTATTGTTCAATATTTTATATTATTGATTCAATAATTGCATAATATTTTATTGGTTCAATATTTGCTACGTTGATATTTTATATCAATAAGTGCTACTTTGCTATTTTATATTATTGAGTCAATAATTGTCATTGCACATTATTTCAAATTATCAAATCAATAATTTATATTATTTGAATAATATTATTAGATAGCATTATTGGCAATGTCTAAGAAAGTTCTGTCTAGGAAAGGGGTTGATTAATTACGCACCAGTAAGGAGAAATCCTTATCGGAAGGCCCCTCTTTCCTGGGAACGACCTGGTTGTCAATATTGTAGTTCTGTAATATTATTTGTGAATAATTAATTTTTGAGATATATGATAAGAAAATATTTATTCAATGTGGATTTAAACGGAGGAATTTTCAACATGTGACATTTGTTGAAAGTTGATATTTTATCTTGTCCGATAAAATAATTTATTCAAATATATTATTATAATATTACATTATAGTAGTATGATGTGATTATATAATAGTATGATTTTTATAATTTGAATGGTAACATTATTATAGTAAATTCATGGTACAAAAGTTAAACGAGGTGGAAGAGTGCAAATTGAATTTGAACTTTTATGATGCAAACAATGATGTCATCGGAGCGATGAGGTAAGCAAGGATGTCATCGGAGCGATGAGATAAATAATGATGTCATAGGATCGATGATGTAAGCGATGATGTCATAAATTATGGCGAAAAGACTATTTTACCCTTACTCTGCCGAGCCTATAAATAGAAGCTCATTTTTTTTTTATTATTTCTCACCAATTCACTAAAGCTATAGAGAGAGAAAGTATAGAGAGAATAAGAGAGAAAGAAGAAGAGTATTCTGCTATTACACTAGTGCAGTCTTCAAAATTTTAAGGTAAGTGTATTATTTCTTTTGTATTCATGAAGAGAGTTATTTTCTTTCAATACTCGTAAGGATTGTTATTCCATTCTTTATTATTCTGTTGCAATAACCTGTCTACGCGGACTACCGCATGCATGGTGAAATCCTGTTGTTATTCCATTCTTTATTATTCTATGGGAATAACCTGTCTATGCGGACTACCACATGCCTGGTGAATAACCCTTCGTAATCAGTTGTTATTAAATTATGGAAATAATCTGTCTAAGCGGACTACCGCCTGACGGGTGAAAATTCAATTGCAGTATATTGTTTCATTTCAGATTCCTAACTTTAAACTTAAAACGGTAAGTATTGTTTCTATAATTCCTGAAATGATCAGAAATTCCTTGAGTTTTGCGCTTCGTCTAATATCATTTCACTGGAATATTGGTCTGAACTGTCTTGTAAAATTTTTATCTTTTTATGTCGAGTTACTATTCACGAGTTACTATTCATAGGATACTATTCACGGTAATTTTTTTTTCTTCCAAATCATCTTTGATTGGATTCATGTTTTGATCTTCATTCTTGAACTCTAGATAAATTCTCTAATATTTGTCCTTTATCTCACTAGATTCGTTATTTGTATTATTTTTCATCATTCTCAGTCCTAAATGGTGATATAACTGAATATCTTTGGCCTGTAGTGCAAAGATGAATGATTACTTGATGAATATCTTTGGCCTGTAGTGCAAAGATGAATGATTATCTGATAAATATCTTTGGCCCGTAGTGCAAAGATGGAAAGGTGTTGAGATGAACATAACCAACTGGTGATACAAATGAATATCTTTGGCACGTAGTGCAAAAGATGAATATTTAATTCGAGATGTATATTGATTGATGTTACAGGGAAAAAATATTAATGATGGACTTTTAAATCAAAGAAGATAGTAGACATCATTCTCTACTTAACCCTTCTAATGAATTGTTATTTCCGCTGCGAATATTGATCTAAAACGTGTTGTCCATAATATTTTATCTGATTTGTTGAAGACTAACGATAATTTATTCTTCATTATTTTAGTCATAATATTCTTTACTGGGCTAGTTGAGCTCACCCTTTTCTTCCATTGTTCTCTTTAGGAAATGAGAATATCACGGGTACCTAGTCGGGGAATGGAGTGATGGTCCGAGTTAGAGCTGTAGAAGTCCTCACTATTTTTTTTAAAAATAGTGTGATAATAAATGTAATGAGGACTTGGTTTGAATGTTAATATTTTCTACATGTCTGTATTAACACTCACAGTTGTGTGGTCGTATTTTGCACGACCGTTTGATATGAAAAATTGTATTTGAAATTCTGTACCATGTAATTGGCGACTCAGAATGGGTTGGAATTGAACCTATTTAGGGGGAGTCAAATCTTACACTTGTTTTAAACTCATTTTACCAAACAAGGCCTTAACTACTAATAATCTATTTTTTTTAAATAAAGCTATTTTGCCAAACAAGCCTTATGACTTTTTAAATTCAAAATTTGTAACTTATATATTTTAATGGTGATTATTATATTTAATATAGGCCATTATGTATTGGTAGTTATATATCTTATAATTATGTATTATATGTATAATATATGTAAATATATTATAGGTATATACGTTAGTTTAGAAAATCAAAGAGTTAGTCAGTTAGAGAAAACAAAGAAAGAAGAGAGAAAACATAGAGAGAAAAGGAAGAAGAGAGAAGAAGAAGTAGAAGGAAGTTTGAGAAATTCAACACCATCATCTTTTCTCCTAGCACTAATTTAAGGGTATAACTCTCATCTTTTAGTTGATAGAATTTGTGTTTATATGTTTTTCATAAGTTTAAGTTCTCTGTTAATTGAATTCTTATGAAACTTGTATAAACATGATTTATATATATATATATTATGTTTATAGCATGCTTGTATATGAATCTCATGCTTAATTAAGTTGTTAATTCATAGATATAGGATGAACATGAGAGATTCATGTTCATCAAGAATCACAGTGAAGTATTTTGAAAATATGCATAGTTTTCTTTTACAATCAAAATTTTAAATGTAATTGTGTATTGTTGTACAAATTGATGTTAGATAATGATAACATGTTTATAAACGAATTCAATATGTGTTGAATTGTGTATTTTAAAGTAGAAACAAAATTTCAGTGTTCAATTTCATCAAGAACACTTATCAATGGCTTTTCTTCAAAAATCATGAAATTAAGAGTTTTAAATAAATTGTTTTGATGATTCAATGTGTTAAGACATGTTAGAAGCTTTAAATTTTATTGCTGTAAAGTTTTATATGAATTGTGTTGACTGAAATTGAAATTTGGTGTGGAAAAATAAGTCAAATTGGCTTTTTCTCTGCACAGTTCGCGAACCTGTCTGTCGACGCTGTAGGGGGCCCGCCCCGCCCGTCCTTGCAAGGCTAAAACACCCGCCCCGACGCGGGGGGGGGGGTGCATATTTGAAATATTTTGTTATTTTTGTGTAGCTTTGTTTATATAATGAAAAGTTAACCTAATGTGTTGACATATTATGCATACATGAATATTAATAGATTATATTAATAAAATATAATATGAGATTAAAATTTTGAATAATTATAATTAAATGAAAAGGTTTCAGTTCAATTATAAATTGTTAAATTATAATGAATATAGTTTGATTATTTTTAATCAAAGTAAATGTTAATTTAAATTATAATATGGTTAATTATAATTTAATAAATGCATGTTGATTAGTTATAAATTATAATTTGTTTAATTATAATTTAATTAATATATGATGTAATTATAATTTGATTAATTATAATTGAAGTGAATGTTTAAATTGAATTCTAATTTATTTAATTATAATTTAATTAATATGAAGTACATAATTATTATTTGATTAATTATATGAATGTGTAATTATGTGGTATGATTAATTATGTGATAATTAATTATTAACTTGATAATTATACAAGAATGAGTTAACATAGATGTGTTAACTAATTATGTGAATTAGTTACGTGTTAACTAATTTAGATTATTATGGGTAAATATATATTTGTAGGAAGTGTTAAAGAACGTGAGTTGTAACTGTAGCTTGCGCTTGAGGCAAGTCTTCCATCCTTAAACTTGTTAATTATATGCAAGTTTTCTAAACTCAAACTTGTTATTATTAGACAAGTGTTTTAAATTCAAATATTTATCGAGTTGTCCTTTTATTTCTGCAATAGACAAGTACTTATTTAAAGTTCATGATTTAATTAAAGTGACCTTGACTTAATTATTCAAGTAAGGTCTATCTTATCTTTCGTATGCTTTAAGTTTAAATTCTAAAGCATAAGTTATCTCATAATTCGTTATTATTGAACTATTCTTGATTATTGTGAGTCGATTCAACTACTCTTTAGTTGATGGTAGTTGGAACTCCAAATTTTCTTTTTAGCTATCCAAACCAAACTTTCTTTGATGCGAACTCGTATCAAATACTGAGATGAACAACCTTATTTATTAGGGGAGGTTACTATGCAAAAATGTTAAATGTTTGTGCACAATACATGGTACGAAGGGCTGATCCCCCTAAGTACGAGTTGAGAGTCCATAGTCTAAATGACTGTTAAAGGTTTTAAATATAATGTTTATAACCTAGGACAAAGTTCAAGGTCTTATAACCATCAGATAATTTCAATATTCGAAATTCTAAATATTGATGAAAGAATTATTATTCAATTCTTTATTGTCGATGAAAGTAAAGTTATTCAAATCTTTTGAAGTTATTCAGTTATGTCATATTATTGTTGTATTCCAAATGAGCTTTTGTTTGCTCACTCTTGCATATTTAATAATCCTTTGCAGTTAAAGCCGAGAACGTTGACGTACCTTCAACGAGTAAAGGAAAAGACAAGATAAACAAGTGAAGACTTGTTATCTTTTGATTTTGATATTAATAAGACTTTATGTTATATTTTTATTTCTGCATTATTATTTATGTTAAGGTTAGATAAATCCTAGGATGATTTTGGATAAGGTTGTAATTCCTTTTTAAGGAAGATTTTATTATTTATTCAAGGTTGTAATTTATTTTACATTCCTTATTATGGGTAGATGTATGTTCTATTTAGTAAGTGAACACCAAATCATGTGAAAATAAAGTACCCGGATTTGGGGGTGTCACATCATCCCAAGTGACAACCCTGGGAAACCAAGTCAACCTCGGAGATAACCTTGAGGACAAACATAATCTACTGAAATCAAAATCTCAGAGACAACCCCGGGAAAATAGTCGAAGATCGTGCCAATACAGAAGACAACCCCTGGAGGGGCAAAATGGTCATTTTACCAACTTGAAGCCAACTCTGTCAAAACCAAGCTGAATTGATGTCATGAAGGTCAGAAAGAACCATAACATTGATCCCGAGTGAAAACAACGCAAGACAGCTCAACGGACAAACTACGAAGAATCGAAGACCCGATTATGAACCCGTCTTGCTGGACTTAGAAAAGGTTTAGTCCCATGTTATTGTGACGCTCGCGGCGAGGGCTTTCTAGAAAGGTATAGCACACCGCAAACGGATGCTCTGATCAAAAGTTAGAAAGTTTTGAATCTGACCTCGCATTGCTCGGAGTGCACGTATTTTGAGGCGACGTGACCCACCACCCTTGGCCTGCCATGTGGCACCGCAGGTAGACCAGCGGTTGCCGCGGGTAGACCAGCGGCTGCCGCGGGTAGGCTCGCTTCCATCGGGTCTTTATATACAAGTGCCCCCTAGCCATTTTGAAAAAAAAGGAAAACGCTCTGAAACTCCTCCCATTTCGTTTCCTAGCCCAAGTTCTAGTACGCCAAACCCAAATTTTATCACTCTAACACGTAGGTATACTCATATACTACCACATATCAAAAATTAAACGGTGGAAACGTCCGTTTGAAGCCTACGAAGTGGCAAAAAGCCAGTGTAGCAGTCCATTGTAAGTATTTTTACGATCAGGAAGTTCATATTACTTCATTGCGCATTTATACACGTGCACGTTAAGTTTCGTTTTCTGATTATGCCCGGAACTCAGTTCTATGACCGTTTTTGCATACATTTTAGTACATTTATATGTTTTCTCGCATTTGCACAGCCCGGATCGTTGATCCGCGGCTTTTAATCGCTTATATATATATATATTTATATTTATATATATATATATATATATTCTGACTTTTTCGGACTAGGTTATGGACTCGTGTTCGTTTTGGCGTTATTATTTATATATTTAACTATATATATACTAACTTTTTAATTCTATCAAGCCCGGATGTCAAATCCGTGGTAGTTACTGCTTTTATATATATCTATAAATTTTTCTGACTTCATTTGGCCTGGATTTTGACTTCATGGCCTTTTATTGCTTTAATATATATATATATATATATATATATAAATTTTTTTGACTTCATTTGGCCTGGATTTTGACTTCATGGCCTTTTATTGCTTTAATATATATATATATATATACTAACTGTATATATATTAACATTTAAATTTTCGTTTGGCATGAATCATTTTATGGCCTTTTTACTGCTTTTATAAATATATATATACTTAATTTCTGTCCGGGTATAGGAGTGAAAACCCATCGCCCTTTTACAACTTATATATATATATATATATATATATATATTTACATTCTGTCAAGCCTAGATCATTCCGTGGCTTTTTACAGCTTTTATACATATATATTTCAATTCTGTCCAGCCTGGATTACTCCGTGGCTTTTTACAGCTTTTATAAATATATATATATATATATATATATATATATATATATATATATATTCATTCTAGTCCGGGCATAAGATTTAAAATCCGTCGCCCTTTATTGCTTTTACATATATATATATATATTTCCATTCTGTCAAGCTTGGATTACTCCATGGCTTTATACAGCTTTTATATATATATTTATATATATATATATATATATATATATATATATATATTTGTATTCGAGTTCGGGCATCGGAGTGAAAACCCATCGCCCATTACAGCTTTCGTATATATATATATATATGTATATTCTTTGTTCGCTGTGATTAAATATTTGCTGCAAATATTCATTTGATATGAATCCTTTTTTGATATCAATTCTGGCAAGTTAGATTTCTTTAAATCTAGACCTTTCTACCTTTCGAACGGTACAAAATAGGTCAAACCGGAACTGGGAAGCTAGAATGGTTGAGATTTATTTAAATCTGGCTTTTTTTCTAGTTTTATTCATTTGAAAGCAACCTCGATCGCTATCTTGTGGGAACGAGACACTTTGGCTACGCACATGCCAGGATTTGACTGATGAATCCTTGGTTTTTGCGACGTCTGGATGTAAATATCCATTTTCTGTAAATATTTGTGTTGTGCAGGTTTACTTGGCTTCCTTCTGTGAGCCTAGGAATCATGGGATTCATGATCAAACTGATCAGAATCTGATTCCCATGATGGACAAACTCTACATTACAAATACCCTGCCAATTTTTCTGTAAAAATGTACATCCGAAAGGAATTAAAACGGTTATCCGGGTTTAAGGTCTCAAACATTATGAAATAATGGTTTGTCGTGCCAGAGTCACTCTGATGGCTGTCATGCCCATGAGAAGACCGACACTTGTATATATTTTGTGGTCGAGGATGCTTCGCAGCCCGACAATCACCATTTCAAATTGAGCCAAAAGGCTGAAAAGATAAAAATGGAAGTATCAACATGCTTCTATTCTTATGAGAGTGTAGGGGTTTGAAAACCTGCTTTCAAAGCAACATTTTCAATATCTTGTCTATAGACAATCAAAATTTTCCTTGTCCCAATACTAACACTGTAGGAGGGCAAAGCCATCAATCAAATCAACCCCGGTACCGATACCGGGCTTCCAATCCAAATTCGGCCACCAATGCCGGCCATTCAGTTAAATTCGATCCCCAATATCGGTAGATCCAAATTCGATATCCAATATCGGTAAACCCAAATCCGGTCACCAATGTCGGTACTGCAGTCAAATCCGAGCCCCAATGTCGGTAGTCCAGCTCCGATCTCTAATCGGACCGTCTATCCAGCTTCGATCTCCAATCGGACCTTCTATCCAGCTCTGATCTCTAATCGGACCGTCTATCCAGCTCCGATCTCCAATCAAACCGTCTATCCAGCTCCGATCTCTAATTGGACCGTCTATCCATCTCCGATCTCCCATCGGATCGTCTATCCATCTCCGATCTCTAATTTGACTGTCTATCCAGCTCCGATCTCCAATCGGACTGTCTATCCATCTCCGATCTCCAATCGGGCTGTCTATCCAGCTTCGATCTCTAATCGGACCATCTATCCAACTCCGATCTTCAATCGGACCGTCTATCCAACTCCGATCTCCAATCGGACCGTCTATCCTGCTCCGATCTCCAATCAGACCATCAATCCAGCTCCAATCTCCAATCGGACCGTAAATCCAGCTCCAATCGTCAATCGGACCATCAATCCAGCTTTGATCTCTAATCGAATCGTCAATCCAGCTCCGATCATCAATCGGATAGTCAATCCAGCTTCGATCTCCAATCGGACAGTCTATCCAACTCCGATCGTCAATCGGACCATCAGATCAACCCCGATCTCAATATCGGGCTATCATACCAACCCCGATCTCCGATCGGACTATCAGTCCAAACCCTGATCTCAATATCGGGCCTTCAAATCAGCCTCAGCAGCAACCCGAGAGGTACAAATCAGCCTCGGCAGCAACCCGAGAGGTACAAATCAGCCCCGGCAGCAACCCGGGAGATACCGATCAATCCCGATCTCAATATCGGGCTGTCAAGTCATCCCCGGCATCAACCCGGGAGGTACAGGTCAACCTTGACATCGACCTAGAACGTGTCAAATCATCCCCCGGTCTCAGCCCCTGGAAGTACAGATCAGCCCCGACGTCAATCTGAGAAGTGCAGTTCAGCCCCAGAGATAACCTTGGGAAGCCAGATCCATCAAGGACCACCCCGGGAGGGGCAAAACATTCATTTTATCAAATCTCAGTTGATTCAATCAAACTCAAGCCGAATTGATGCCATCGAAGTCAGAATAAACCATAACGACGATCCCGAGTGCAAACACCGCAAGACAGCTTAACGGACAAACTGCGGGAAATCGAAGACCTGGTTATGAACCCGTCTTATTGGACCCAAATTTTTTTTATCCTATGTCATTACAACACTCTCGGCGAGGGCTTTCCGAAAAGGTATTGCACGCCTCAAACGGATGCTTTGATCAAAAGTTAGAAAGTTTTAACTTTGACTGCGCGTTGTCCGGAGTACACGTACTTCGAGATGACAAAAACCGACACCGCGGGCCCCACTAGGGGAGCTACACTTCTACCTGCGATAGCAGCAGGTAGAGTGGAGGCTCCCTGGCCTATAAATAAAGGTGCCCCCCTTCATTTTGAAGATTCAAAAACGCAAGCGAAGCTCTGCAGTTCAATTTTCTGACCTTTACACCTCTTCCAAACCCAAGTATTTTCACTCTAACACGTAAATATACCCATATACTAACACATATCAAAAAATAACCGGTAGATTTGGACGTATAGAACCTACGATTTGGTAAAAAGCCCGTGTAGCAGTCCATTGTAAGTATTTTACGATCAGAAAGTGAATATTACTTCTTCGTACTTTTATACACTTGCACGTTAAGTTTTATTTTCTAAAAAAATTCGGAACTTAATTCCGTGGCCATTTTCATCAAAATTTGGTACATTTTTGTACATAAACTGATTTTCTAGCATTTCTACAACTCGAATTGACGATCCGTTAGCTCCAGCAGCTTCAATGCACTAGCACACACGTTCTAGAAACTTCACGGGACTGGGTTATCTTCCCAGTCCGGGTTTGGCCCTTTTTTGTATATATTTAACTATATATATACTAACATTTCAATTCTGTCAAGCCCGGATGCCAAATCCAAGGTAGTTTATCGCTTTTATATATATCTACGCATATATGTGCGATTTTCACCATAACTGGGTTCTCTTCCCAGTATTGGTTGACTACATTTTTATTAATATATATATATATATATATATATATATATATATATATTTTAATTCCATTTCTGGCACCGGCGTGAAAACCCATCGCCCTTTATATTATTTTTGCACTCTTCGCTATACTGGGTGATCTCCCTAGTACCTAGTTGACTACTTTTCTGCAATTTACATTCAAGTCTGGCCTGGATTATTTCGTGGCCTTTATACTATTTTTGCACACTTCACCATTACTAGGTTATCTTCCCAGTCCCTGGTTGACTATTTTACTGTATATTTACATTCCAGTTCGGCCTGGATCATTTTGTGGCCTTTTTACTGCTTTTATATATATTTATGCATATATAAGTAGCCTTCACCATCACTGGTCCTCTTCCCAGTCTTGGTTGACTACGTTTCTGTAAATATATATATTTTAATTCTAGTCCAGGCATCGGCGTGAAAACCCATCGCCCTTTACAACTTTTATATATATTTGTATATATATATATATATATTGCTTTACTCGCGTTCTATTCAACTACTGCTTTAAATATTTATTTTATATGAATTGACACTGGCATATCTGTAGGCAGACTAGATTTATTTAAATCTCACCAATTCTAGTTTTCAAATGGTTCAAAACATCCAGACTGAACCGGGAAGCTTGAATGACTGAGATTTCCTTAAATCTAGCTTTCTTTCTAGTTTCAGCTTCAAAAGCAACCTCGCGTCCCTTAGATCGCTATCTAGTGGGAATGAGACGCTTTGGCCGTGCAGACCTGGATTTACTGAATGAATCCTCGGTTCTGGCAATTTTGGGATATATATCTATTTCTGTACAAATTTAAATTGTGCAGGTTTTAGCTTCTTATATGTGAGCCTAGGAATCGTGGGATTCACGATCAAAATGATCGGAATCTGATTCCCACGATGGACAAACTCTGGTTTACAAATGTACCCTGCTAGTTTTTCTGCAAAAAAATGTACATATAAACAGACCTTGAAACGGTTATCCGGATTTAAGGTCTCAATATAATAAAAAATGCTGATTGTCGTGTCAGCATCCCTCCGATGGTTTTCATACCCATGAGGAGACCGACACTTGTATATTATGTGGTCGAGGATGCTTCGCAGCACGACAAATCACCATTCACATGCAGCCTTAAGGCTATAAAGATAAACTTGGAAGTATCAACAGGCTTCAATTCCTATGGCAGCGTAAGGGTTTGATAAACCAGCTTTCAAAACATCATTTTCAAATCAATCAAAAAGCTTTTCAAAGAAAATCAAATTAAATGCTTTTGCAAATCAAATCAAAGACTGATTTTCAAATCAAATCAAACCCTTCGTATATAGGTTCAACGAAGCAAAGCACTACTTTTAATTAATCAAATCAATAGGCCCAATTTTCAAACAACATTCATTCACGCATTCCAGTTTTAAAGGGAAATATTAAAAAGATGTGGTACCGTGTTTACACGGGAGTCGTGGGGTGCCTAACACCTCTCCACACTTAACCAAGCCCCCGAGCTCAAACTTTGTTTTCAAATATCAGTTTCGACAGTGTCCAGCAATTAGGCCTCTTTCAAACAAAACTCGGTTGAGTTGGTACAACCATTTTAAATCTACCAACTGGCGACTCTGTAAAACATTCAAATCGTCGACATGATGCATGTTGGCCTTTTTCCTAAAAAACCCTTCAAAACCATTCAAAACCTTTTTCCCAAATAAAAAGAGTGAGCGTAGAGAGAACTTAGGAAAAGAGATAAAAAGATCCGGGTTGTGACCCGACCCGCGGATTTTTTAAACCAACGTCGACAGGTGGCGACTCTGCTGGGGACAGTAGAGGGCTTAGGCTGCTTTCAAATCTTTTTAAACATTTCTTTTTCAAAACTATTGAATGCGTGAAATTCTGCGTCTCCACAGTTAATGAATGAGTGAATGCTGCGTCTTTATTGAATGTATGAATGCTGCGTCTTTACATTGAATGAATGTGAATGAGTGCTTTTCTGCTTTTTAGTGCTTCACACCCATATTTAGTGCTTCGCACCCATATTTAGTGCTTCGCACCCATTTCATCATATGCACAATGGTGAGGCATGATGTATGTGAATGTATGTTGTGTGTCCCTCTCACATGGAGGAAAACCCGGTCGGTGATAAGTAATGTGTCTGTGGACTACTAAGTCTCTGGGGCTCATGAAAATGCACCACCCAGATTCGCTCCAGTTGAAAGATTGGATTAATTTCCCCTCTAGTAGATTGCGATGATCTGGGAGCCTTCATGCCGAAACAAAAGTCGCGAGAGTAACCTAAGATAGGTCAGCCTCTGATTAACCAAATTCGAATGGAAGCTTCTTCATGCCTTCCTCTTTCAATTCCATATTAAGTCTCCAATTACCGAGGAGCACAATGTAAATATCATAATGAAAGATTTACTTTCCCTGTCAAAATACCATGTCATCCTGCCATCAAAATAACTAACCTCGGTTTTGCAGGATAAAATCTAAAGAACACATTATGCATCCTGTCTTTACCTACATCAGAGAATTGACACGCCTACGTTTTGTTGTAGGTAAAAATTGGTCCTATTACTTGGTCTAAATCCAAAGCACCAAGTCCATCCACGGACATGGCTTCTAGTGCTCAACCAGAATCCACCCCGGTATCCAGGGAAGTGTTCGAAGGTCTAAAAAATCAGATAGCCGAGTTAGCCGATTTCCTACGAGAACAAAGCAAGTCCCTTAAAGGGAAATAATCTCAAGCTCACAAAGAACCAGGAGCATCTGGTGGTAGTACTGGCGGTCAAGAGACTAAAAAGGCCGAAACTCAGATTTCGGGACCACAAAAGCAAGACACGACCAATAAAACCCCTGAAATCACCCCCTCGTCAAAGAACAGGAAGCTGGTGACATTATGAAGAAAGTACAACAAATGGAGGAAGCTCTTCGATCAATCAAAGGGATTGGGGCATTCGGTAGTATCAATTACTCTGACCTCTGTATATTCCCCGGGGCTCGTTATCCCAAAAAATTTAAAACTTCTGACTTCGAGAAGTATGATGGAATGGGAGATCCTTACACACACCTAAAAGTGTTCATCAGAGAACTCGGATCCTATGCAGAGGACGAGAAGCTTTGAATGTAGTTATTCCAGAAGAGTCTAACCAGAGAGGTGAGAGCATAGTATGCCCGTCTGGACAACTCCAAAATCCATAGTTGGGAAGAATTGGCCCACGCCTTCCTCGGTCAATACAGCTTCCAAGCTCAGCTGGCTCCAGACAGATACCAAATTAACAAGATCAGGAAGAATAACATTTAATCATTCAGAGAATATGCCCAGTGATAGAGACGGGTTGCAGCACAAGTCACCCTAGCCATGACTGAATCTGAAATATTCATGACCTTCATCGACATCTAAGAAGCGCCTTATTATAAGAGGGTCCTAGCAGGCATAGGAAAACCATTCTCTGAAATGAGCAAACATGGCAAAATGGCCGAATTGGGGCTCAAATTAGAGAAGATAAAAGATCTGACTGCCCTCGAAGCTGTCGCTGAGCATATCCAGTCCAAAAATTACTGAAGTAATCCCCGTAGGGTCCACAAGAAGAAAGACGAAGAAGTTTCCTTAGTGTTACAAGGAAAAAATCCAAGGGGCGAGTCAAACAGTATGCCCATCCAAAGGAGGAATTATACCCCTTTTTAAAATCCAGCACAACCTTCAAATCCTCTATTTTAGAAAAATATGGAGGTCAGGCATCGAAGAACTTTCACCCCTCTAGGGGATTCACTTGAGAACGTATTCAAACTTCTGACAGCCCAGAAGAAGATTGTCCAACTCCTTCCACCAACCAATGGTCGAAATTTTGACTCAAGCAAGAAGTGTGCTTATCACTCTGGATCTCCAGGGCATGACACCCAAGGCTGTTGGTCTATCAAGCACAAAATATAAGACTTAATTGACAACGGAGAGATTGTTGTCACAAAGCCTGAGCAACCCCATGTGCAGGACAATCTTATGCCACAACATAAAAAAGAGAATGCCAACATGATCAGCACCACAAATGGAGAAGGATCCAATTACCTCCGTTATGTGGGAGAATCAATTCAATCCAACAACACCAGCCCAGATAGTTGGGAAGTTTTTGAAAGGCGATTCCTGATAGAGAAAGAAATAAATTCTCTCATGGAATAAATCGAGCAGTTAGCAGAACTGGTCGTTTACCAGCATCAGCTCACCAGGAGTATGGTGAAACAAATGAACCAGTCCATTATCAATCATCCTCTCACACCGGAGATTACTTCCCCGAGAAATCAATACCAGTCTAACGAGAATGATCTTTGGGCCAACAGGGTGGCCGAAGAAGAGAATCTCCGATCGGATGGGAAATTCCTATTTCAGAGGAACTTCACCAACCTAAATCAATCAATGGAAGAAATCCTTCAAATGCTAATTAACGAAGGAATGGTTGCAGACTTGTTACCTCCATTGAACCCTCAAGCTAGAAAATTCAAACCTGACCAAATATGTCAGTACCATTCCAATTCACCCGGCCATGATACTGAGGATTGCTGGGCACTTCGTAACCTGATTCAAGACATAATCGAAAATGGGGACCTGATAAGGGGAAGTCAAATCCTCGATCTCCCAGACAATGACACTCTCTGTATCCCCACTGTATGGAACCAGAACACAGTGGCTGTCATATCCTGCGATAAAGAGTCAATCCTCACACCCTAAGTACTGACAAGAAAAGGGGTTCAAGAAATACAAAATCCTGTGAAGGTGGCTGCACCTCAGCCTCTAATCTTGCCTTTCAGACCTCAGTATCTAATCATTAGTCTGAAGAAGGTCCCATAGAACTATGAAAACAATGAAGGCTCCATTTTAAACAACATTACCGTTGTGCCGAAGGACAATCCATGATACCTACCTTTGAGGGTAATCAAACCAATCATCAAAGCAAAAGAGAAGGTGACTGAAGAGAAAATCAAAGAGTTCCTCAAACAGATGGGACATCATAAAATCAAAATAGTGTAAAGCTTGGAGGACGCACCTAAACAAGTGTCCATCCTTGACTTGGTCCTATCCTCAGAGGATCATCACAACATTCTGATGAAAGTACTAGAAGAAGCTCAGTTACCACATACAGTGGACACCGAGAAATTCTATCACATGATAGAGCACATCTTCAACAGCAATGTGATATCTTTCACTGACGATGATATCCCGGCAAAAGGAACGGGCCCCCACAAGTCCCTGTATATAGCTGTAATGTCCTTCGAATATGTGATCGGAGGTGTGCTCATCGATGGAGGATCATCCCTCAACATTTGTTCATACAATACTTTAGAAAGGATGAAGATCAATCCGAACCGGATCAAAATCAATCATATGGTCATCCAGGCCTTCGATGGATCTCGCCGACAGGCTATGGGGGAAATAGAGCTACCTCTAGAGATTGGCCCACACACTTTCTACATATCTTTCCAGGTGCTCAACATCGCCACCGGATATAACTTATTGCTGGGCAGACCCTGGATTCACATGGCAGGAGCAGTGCCATCCACCCTCCATCAATAACTCAAGTACATTATCAACGGTAGCCTCATCACAGTGAATGCCAAACCAGAGTACCCTACCTACATACATGGGGACATGCTAGTGATCAGCCTGGATGCGGGGATTGAACCTGCCAGTTTTCAAGCTCTAGAGGTGAGTGATACTCAGTATATACGTAGCGGGGCACCAACCCTAAAGCCTAAAGTCTCCACCGAAGTAATGACAGTGGGGCGAGAAATGGTATTTTTGGGTTTCCAACCTGGAGAAGGGTTGGGAAAGGATAAGCAAGGTATCAAGATGCCAGTCCAAATCCCAAGTCAGACTGGGAGAGCAGGATTGGGATATTCATCCGGGTCAAGCTGCCGGAAACCCACATAAACATCCCAAGGATTATGCCTCCATAATTCTGCTACCAAACCTCAAAAATAATGGATGGGTGAAACCTATGAGGAAAATCCCGACTGCGGTATCAGCCATGCTATTTCCTTCAATCATACATGTCTATGAAAGAAAAGCCCTCAAGCTTGAGGCAGACAATGAAAAGGGAAAAGAAAAGATCATGTACAAAGGACGAGACCCATTTGCTAACATAAGGGTCATTATCAACTACGAGGGCATGAATGACGAACTCCCAGACAGCGACGATGAGGATCATGCCCAAATTCCTAGCATCAAGAAGGGAAAAGGGAGCTGTCCAAAGAAGAGCCCTGGCCCTATTATAAAGGATGTCTCGGTCATCATCCAAGACGAGACAGATAATCACAAATCCCTGATCCTCCTGGTTCATGAGGATCTGACCTTGGATAACTAGAGCAGTGTCCCTTGCCTCGGTCGAAAAGGGTAAAGGGGCAGAAAGGACATCTGCCCTTTAATCATGCATTCATTTACTGCTTACTTTTACTTGCACAGCTATAGCAGTAACTTTTGTCATGCGTTGCAAATGCCATGTACGTTAAAGCAGTTGTATATATTAATGAAAGCATTTTTTTTCAGGACCCAAGCATTGGATGTGGGTGTCTCTGCTGATGAGATACCAACCTGTCAAAATGACTACGACTTTGATGTAGAACTGAACTTTGACTTGATGGATATTGATCAAGAGGAGGAAAGTGACTATGAGGTGCCCGAGGAGATCAAAGAATGGGTCGAAGACAAACTCAAACCAAACCTCGACCAAACTGCCACCATCAACATAGGAACCTCCGAAAATATCAAAGAAATCCAAATAGGTTCAGACCTCACACCCAATCAAAAAGTCGACATGATCAAACTAATAAAACAGTACCAGGATGTATTTGCATGGTCACATGAAGATATGATTGGCTTATCCACTGATATTGTCATCCATCGAATGCCCATCAAAGAAGGATTCAAACCAGTCAAGCAAAAGCTTAGTAGATTGAAACCAGAGTGGAGTATAAAAGTCAAAGAAGAAAATGTTAAATAATTCAAAGTCGGAATCACCATGGTATCAACATACCCAAAATGGCTGTCAAACATAGTTCCCGTACCTAAGCCCGGAGGGAAGGTACGAGTCTACATGGATTACTGGGATTTGAACAAAGCCTGTCTCAAGGACAATTTCCCGGTACCTTTCATTCACATCCTGATCGACAATACTGCGCAGTATGACATGTATTCCTTCGTGGATTTCTTTACTGGTTATCATCAAATAATGGTTGCTGAAGAGGACCGAGAGAAAATAGCTTTTATCACTCCCTGGGGAACCTTCTGCTATAGACGACTATCCTTCGGCCTCATTAATGCCGGAGCCAAATATCAGCGAGCCATGATGGCCCTCTTTCATAACATGATGCACA
Organism: Panax stipuleanatus; assembly: GCA_020205555.1. Classification (NCBI taxonomy): domain Eukaryota; kingdom Viridiplantae; phylum Streptophyta; class Magnoliopsida; order Apiales; family Araliaceae; genus Panax; species Panax stipuleanatus. The sequence continues at coordinate 82,874,010 of CM035116.1, read as the reverse complement.
AAGAAATAGAGGTCTATGTCGACGACATCATCATCAAATCCAGGAGGGAGGATGATCACATCGACCATCTAAATAAGTTGTTCAACAGGTTACGTAAGTATAACCTCAAGCTCAATCCCACCAAATGTGCTTTTGGCGTCAAACCAGGCAAGCTATTATAATTCCTGGTAAGCAATCGGGGCATCAAGCTCGACCCTGACAAGATCAAAGCAATTACTGAAATGCCCATACCTCATACAGAGAAGGAGATACGGGGATTCCTAGGAAGGATCAACTTTATAAGCTGATTCATTTCCCAACTCACAGCAACCTGTGAACCCATCTTCAAGCTGTTAAGGAAGAATTCCTCCACCAAATGGAATGAGGATTGTCAACAAGCCTTCCTTGCCATCAAGAAGCAGCTGACTGAAGCTCCTATTTTGGTACCCCCAAGGGATAGAGTTCCCTTGTTCATGTAC